>PVKH010011345.1:0-17801 GCA_004027955.1 Chaetophractus vellerosus
GGGAACCGAACCCAGGGCCTCCCATGTGGTTTCCCAGCGAGCTCTTTATCCACTGAGCTATCTAGCCGGGCCCTGCTTGTTTTTCTTTATGTGTGTGATCTACAAGTCAGTAGGGCTTGAAGTTGCCTGGGCCCCTTATCTTTAGGGCAAGCCCATTTTAACTGTGCTAGCAAATGCTACCCTATAATTGACAGGCCTCTTGAGCTGATGAGCACACAAATGCGCTTGGAATCCACCCTTTAGTTGCTTCTACTCCAACGCAACACAACCCAACTCACACTTTTTAAACAGATCACCAATAGGGCAAAATAATAGTTACAAAACAAAGTGTTAAAAACAAAATACATGCAACTTGTTATAATGAAATGTTATGTAGTTCTCCAACTTTCCTCTCCTTGTGTCAACAGGCAATTATGAGAAGCCATTCTTCTGACTCTAAGCAGGGTTACGCCAAAACCATCCCAGGCATAGGAGCAATGGCAAAAGGGAGATGCAGACAGGCGTGAAGGCGTCCTGGAAAATATATAACACAAGATCTGGACACATGGTCTCCTAAAAAAAAGCCTACGTATCTCAGAGAATAGGCCCAGGACAGGGGTCAGAAATAATAGGAGAAAAGTTACCCCAGAGCTTAATTAAAAGAGATCTGTCAATATTTGGCTTGTTCTGCAAGAGACCATCCAGAAGAAGCAATTAACATAGAGCAAATTTAGGTGACGAACCACAGTTTGTCCCATGATGGCAAGGGAATTGGTACTCTCATACACTGCTGCTAGTGCAAGTATAAAGTGGTTTAGCCTTTTCTGGAGGGCAACTTTAGTCTCCATCAACATTTAAAACTTCTATCCAGCAATTCCACTGGTAGATATTTACTAGAGAAATAATTAAACACTGTTTATAGTAAACTCCCATCATTAGGGAAATAGTTAAATAAACTATAGTCACTATGTAGCAGTTAAAAAAAATTGAGGAAGATCTTTAGGTAGAAACATGGGAAGATTTTCAAGATATATTATAAGAAAAAAAGGAAGTTGCAAAACCCTATGTACAGTGTGTTTCCACCTTTGTAAAAATTAAATAACAATTACAAAATACTCACAAAACCATATATTTCTGTTCATATGTAACTGCACGGAAAAGGACCCAGAAATATATACACCAATCTGATAACAGTGGTTACAAGAATTTGGGGAAAGAGGATCAAGGGGGTCTTCTCCTATCTGTACTGTTTGAAATATGTTTTAGAAATGTATTCATGTGTAATGAAAATTTACAAATAAAATTAAAGAATGAACTAAAATATAAGGGCTACCTTTATATATGAAATTGAAGTTGTCCAAGGTATGTTTTAAATGAAAAACGCAAGTTATTGCCAAACACCAGGGATAGTATAATCTCATGGAAAGAAGTGGTGTGGAGGATGGAATGAACATTAGTCTGCAGTAAGAGACATGAGTTAAAATCCTTGCTTTGCCACTTACTGGTCACAAGATCACAGCAAGCTGCATAATCTTTCTAGACTCTAGGTTTAAGAATTACCTAGCTCATGGAGTGTTATGGGGTTTAAGTGAGAATGTACAAAGTACTTTCTACAGAGCTTAGCACAGATTAGCATTCAATGAATGGTAACCATTATGTGTATTAATAATAATAATAATAGGGGAGCAGATGTGGTTTAAGCAATTGAGCACCTGCTTCCCATATGGGAGGTCCCGGGTTCGGTCCTTGATACCTCCTAAAAACAAAAACAACAAGCAAACAAATGAAAAAACTAACTCAGGGGAGCCTATGTGGCTCAGTGCTTTGAGCACTGGCTTCCCACATATGTAGTCCCAGGTTCAATTCCCCACCTCAGTACCTCAAAAAAATAAAAAAAATAAATAAATAAAAATAAAAGATAAAAAAATAGCAACATATTCAGTATTAAAAGCTGGACTGCTGAGATCATTTCAAAGAGAAACCTTATGATACTTGACTATGATTGTTAGTCTCTTTATTAATCATCACTTTTTAGATTGCTAATTCAGTAAGTTTAAAACATTAAAGGACCCCAAGAGTTCATCTAACCTAGTGACTTCCAAATCTGGCAGCACACTAGAATTACCTAGAAAGCTTTAGGGAAAAAAAAGATATTCCAAGACTCCATCCACTTCAGTCTGGATTCAAATTTCTGCAAGATGGTATCAAATTATATCTAGCTTTAAAAAGCTTCTCTATCTACACATGTGTGTCTCCAAGCATAGAACACCTCTGGGGAGGGGAAATGAGGGCAAGGATAAAAGGAAATTTCATTGTATTTCCTTTACCTATTCAAAAAATAAATCCCTCTTAATAATTAAACAATAACAAACTTCCCCACATGAATCTAATGCAGTTAATCCACAGATTAGAATGTGGGTCCTCATCCTTTACCCCAGAAATTCCACTTCAGAAAATTGCAAAGATTTATGTTTGAAAGATGCATGTGTCTAACGTACAAGGGAAAACAAGCAAGCAAACAAATACAAAACCCTGGAAATATCCTAAATGTCTAACAAGAAATTGTTTTACAAATCATGCTATATCCATAATGGAACAGTTACGTGTTCATTAAGGTTTTTTTGTTGCTGTTGTTTGTTGTTTGTTTTTTTTACTGGGAGGTCCGGGGGATCAAACCCAGGTCCCTCCATATGGGAGACGGATGCCCAACCATTTGAGCCACATCTGTCCCCAAGTATTTTTTTTTTTAATTGACTTTTTAATAACAGGAAAATATGGCACAGTGTTAAGTGAACATGCTTGTGTACAAATGGTCTAACCACAATTTTGGAGAGGGAAGATGGTTGGAAATGACTACAAAAAAGTGAAGGGAAATACAGTACATACAAATACACGCCTGTGCCCTTTCCTCGACACTTGCCTTCCTCTCTTTAGCCCTGCCCCTCTTTAGGACCTGGCTTTGAATCCCATTTAGGAGCTTAAGCAATTTATTATACTGTTTAATTACTTATCTTACTAAACACATAAAAAATTTTACCTACTGTTCTTTGTAATTTTCAAAAATACGATTTTCCTTCAGGAGATAAAAATTTGCCACAACTAGGAATATTACAAAATCTAAAGCAACTGTTACTACACCTTAATATATGGCTGTATGTTAAGATTTACTGAATAGCTGCTATGGTAAGGCTTTAGGCTAGGTGCTATTTGTGCCTCACTCCAAAGACATGGGTTTCTGCTCTCAAGAAGCTACCCACCCCTGTGGACAGATAAGGCACATATATAAGAAAAAATAAGTAGCAATATAAGACGATACAAAAACAGCAGAGGAAACAAATGCTATAGGAATTCACTTATATGTGTAAATATACACACAGAGTAAATTACTGAACTCTATTGTATATATCTTTTCATTTTTTTCCTGAACCAGAATATAAAGTCCTCATATTTACTAGTTTTAATCTCATTCCTTATTATTTTTTTAATCTAGCATGTCTAGCAGATAATAGGTACTTATTACATATTTCTTAAATTAATGATACTTTTATGTTCTGCACAGTTAGTATGCCAAGATTTTTGGAGTGAGTTAATTACTACAGTGAGAATAATGGTGGGAAGGCCATCTAAGTAAGTGAATGGTGACAGAGGAGTGCTAAGCAGTGCTTGCCCTTGGTGTATTTCAGACTAAAAAAGGCCAGGAAATACTGGGCAGCTGCTGTCAGGAGACCCTGCTAACCTGCTGGATCCTCCCAGACTTCAGTTCTGGGAGGGAGAAGAGGGGAGAACAGGCAGGGAAGGGTTAGATCTGGACTGAACACAGTTTACCTTTCAGAGAGGAAAAGCAATAACAAGCAACCTGTTCCTTCTTTTTTTCAGGTTTGGCCATAGTAGTGACCTTAGTGGAATCCTCTATGCCAGCCATATCCTTGTCAATCCAAACCTCAAGCTACCTTCTTCTGGCCCCATATGGATCTCCAGCCATTCTTCTCCATCCCTCAGCCAAGGTAGAATCCATGCTACCCATCAGTCATCTTTCTGAAATCCTAGCTAGGAAGTAGTACTCTAAACCTCTCAGAAGCAATTACCTGATTCCAAGAGAAGGAATCCCTAAAAGAGTGACAGGACCACAGAGAACAAATCAAAGTTTACCCTGGGATGCAAGGAGGCAAAGGAACTGAACTGAGATTGAATCTTAAACTTTCCCATCCTGGACTTTCTTGGCTCTCCAGGACAAAGTATATATTTCAGGATTAGTATTTCTCTATACAGGAAAAAACCTTTAAGTTTCACCACCTCCCTTGGCTTTGGGCAAACTTTAACCATTCTGGTCAGATAAGAATTTATCTAGGAAAGAGCTTCTTCCACAGAGTATCACACTGCTTGAAGGAGGAAGTCGTCCTTCATTCTTTAGAAGACATTCAAGACAACACATTAGCAACTGCTGTATCACTATTTCTCCTGTTATTCATTCATGCATGCTAATGTTTGAGACCCAGTTCTACCTCCTAACCTTAAGAAGCTTCCAGACACTTTCATTTCTCCAATGTTAACAATTCTAATTATTTCCCTTTTTAATAAGTTCCACTTTCCATTATTTCCCTTCTCTGTCTCTTCATACCTTTCTCAGGTTTCTCTCCACTCTCAAGACTGTTCTTTCCTCATCAACTCCTTTATTTCCCTTCCCCCCACCTTCCCACCCCCAAATCACCTAATTCTAAATGGAGAGAAACCTTGCTTTACTCACCACCACCCCTCCCCCACTTTTCTGACCTGGCATTCTGCCCTGTAGGAATGTTAATTAGCATGTGGGATTTAATTAATTCAGCAGCTAATTAAAAATGGAGGAGGAAGAGTGGGAGAGGAGGAGGGCGGGAGGGAGAGAAAGAACCCCACTTCAGTACAGAAGGCACCGCAGATGGTTCTGGGTTGGCTGGCACCATGCCACCGCCCTCCAATCCCCCTACAACAGCACGCACTGCGAGGGGGGAGGGGCAAAAGTGAGGGGCACAGGCTGGCAGAGCCTCCAGACAGACTCATTCAGTTCTGCTGCTGCTTTGTGCTGGAGAAAGACAGAGGGAGAAAAGAGAAAGGGAGGGAGACATGGACAGACCCACACTCAGGAAAAAGAAGGGGACATCCGAATTGAATGACTCTGCTCTTCGACACTGTGAGAAGCCAAGAGGAGTGCTTGTCTATCTCAAGAGAGAGCCAGCGTCTTGGGCTTCCCCGGCTCCTAAGGACCTGTGAGGACAAGATGGAAAAATATAGCCACTGAGCCTCTGGCTACCAGGGACCCACTCTGCTGCCATTCTTCCCATCCTAGGCTGTTTCCTCAGCATGAGCAGGAGATGATGAAGAGAACTATTGAAAGTGAAAGATGGGGGAGGGGGGCACACAGATGGGCGACAGTAAGCAAATAGACAGGAAGGAGATTTAAAGGGAAAAGTACAGAGGATGTACATAAAAAGGGAAAGGAAGAATGGGGGTAGGGGAAGGAAAATAAATAAAGGAAGAGAAAGAAGTAGAGGAAGTCAGGGGCACAGCCATGCTGTTTGCCCAAATGAATAAAGAGAGATGGAATGTATATGCAGAGGACTTCCACGTACTGAACCTGCCCAGCCTAGGCCAGGCAGAGGGGGAATGGCAGCACCGCAGGCAGAGGATCAGAGCAGATCTTTCTGAGGGTCAACTTAGGTGCCGGTGACAGGGAACCCATTCCACAGATCTTCCTATATACTGGATATTTCTGCCAAATCAGGAATTTTTCAAAGGCAATGGAGAAAAGCTTCCAAATGAACAGAAAGGAGGCTAGGATGACAGGAGGCTGCAGAACCCGATTCCAGGAGCTCCAGCAGGGAGATGGGTGAGGAATGGGATTTTTAGCAGCACCCAGCTGGCTCTGTGGGGGTGTCATCTGATACTCTAAGGGGAAATAAATCCTATTAGTGTACTGATTTGAGGGATGAGAGAGGACAGGCTGGGTCTCAGAAAGCACTCCTTTGATGGGAGGCATCTAGGAAACTTTGGGGCTTAAAACCTTGGGAGGAAATAAAGGAGGGCAAGACGGAGGTCTGCCATCAGTGACAGATTACATAAGAATTGACTGAAGAAAACTGAGAAGGAGGGTTTGAAGCCAGATGAAGGTTTTCTGGTGTTAACTGCCATAGAGCTGAATGCAGTGGCAGAGAAGGGTCACTATAGCTAAAAGACAAGGTATTTCTGGTTAGGAATTCTGATTTGATCTCTTTACCACCTAGAGCTTACTGCAAGAGCCAGCAGTGAGTGAATCAAAATTGGGAGAGAAGAAGTAGAAACTCAGGGGCTTTCTATTCTCCAGAGCCCACCCATGGAGCTAAACTCAAGGCTGGTAGATGAAACAAAGCAATTCTCAGAGTTAGTTGCTACAGGCTTAGTCAAAGTGGAGACATGTGAATGCTTTCTAAGCATATTATATATACTAGGCTTTAATTACAATAAAAATTATAAGAACATTTATTAACATAGCTGCAATGATGGCTTTACACTAGAGAGAAATTCTGTAAGACCAACAGTTGTCAGTGTTATTAGAAGGAAAGAGGTGGTCCAGGAAACCTTTTGCTATTTAAGTGTTCCTGGGACTGAAGAGTTTGTTGTAAATGAGCCAAAAGGAGAAATGGGAACATGACTCCAGAGTTTCCAGCAACCACTACCATGTGCTATCCAGACCCATGGTATTTTTGAAGGGGAGGAAGGCATAGCGGAGGGTTATAATATTCAGCAATAAGGTCGAATTAAATATTGACTGGGAAACAGAAGCCAGGGCTTTGGAAATCCCCAACCTTTGCACTATCAAGACCTCTCCAATAGGCTGGACTGTGCAATGCCTGAGGAGAATGCTGGCCCCTTTCCAGCAAGTCAGGTGCCTCATACGGCCTGCAAACCCTAGCTCTCCCAGCTGCTCATGTGTTCCCACAGCAGGTCAACCACAGCTGGGTAAGACACAAAATCTGATCATGCTGCTGCCTTTAAGGTTGTCATGTCAGTGACTCTGGGGATGAAATGGAACACTGGTTTCCAAGGGATAGTAAATGAAAAGTCAGACTTAGATGTCAGGGGATACAGGTTCTAATGCCAGTTCTGCTAATGATTTATTTGTACAGTATTGGACAAATCACTTCCCCCCACAGAGCCTATGAGTGGAAGAAAATTAAATAAATCAACTAATTTTAGTTGTAGTACCTTAAGCACATAGAAAAGAAATAGATGAAACTTAATTTATATTATTTTTCTAGAAAATTCTCAAAATGAAGTCTCTACATTCACTGCAGTAAATGTTTATTGAGTATTCCTTTTAAGACAGGATCCTTAACAGGGATCATCATGTATGGTACATGAGGCCATGTCCTCCGAATTGGGCAAGAGGTCTCTGAGAAGTAGATAAAAGAGACAGGTTTCCATAGGCACCTCTAGCTCATATAATAAAATAAGGGTATGGTGCCATGCCCCCATTTTTCACTGTGGCTCTTTCCAGGGCTCCTCTGGGCAGGCAAACTCTGCTCTTTTCCATAGTCCATGAGTCAGCCTTAACTCATACATGCTGAGGAAATGGAAGCCAGTCATTCTGAGGCTGCCATTTAAGCCAAGAAAGATATCCTCTCCTTGTCTTCCTCCCTAATATACACCCAGGGAAGGAAGGAGACCAGATTGTCCACATTTTGGACAATTGCTAGGGCATACACAAAGCAAAGACCCAGTACTACTATCCAGAGAGTTACTAGGATGCTATTAATTCATAAAGAATAATTCAATAGAAGGAATGTTAGCTATCCTAGAAATTGGATACTTTTACAATCAACAACACTGACGAGTTTTAGCTGAGGGGTCTGAGGTACTAGTGTTCACACAAGGAGAAGTCTCCAGATAAGGGAAAGAGGCAAGGTGAGGCAAGAGCTGGTTGTAATAGTCTGATAAGCCTGGAAAGCTTAAACAATAAAGGGAGCAGTGGGCTGAGTGTGGCAACCATGTACATTCACCCGAGCTAAAGGAGAGACGCAGAATGACAGAAGGAGGAAACAGGCTAGAAGAGCGAGCTAAGATCCTGCACCAAGCACTGTGCTCAGCAATCACCAGACACCCTGGCACCCATCAAGCAGGCATCACAGCTGCCCTGGTAACGACCTTGTGAGGACTCAAAATCAGTGACAGGACATCTCCCGAGGGATTACAGAACAGGTTTTAGAGCACGGCTTTCCTCCAGAGTCTTCAAAATAAAGTATATCAAAAGTACAACTATCCTGAACAATCTAAAGAAAAAGTTTTTAGAGGAACCCAATTATCTGAATTCTTGCTACTCCCTATGCCGCATTTTCCTAGCATGTGGAACCAAATATCATAGATCCAAATAACACAGTATCCCTGAACTTTCACTAGCCAAACCCAGGAAATGAAGAGATTTGGACAGCAAGGGATACCTTACTTGCCCATCACTCATTTCTCTTATAATGCCTTGTCCTTCTCTTGACCTAGCCTTCAACACTGACCCTTTAGTTCCCTGACTCTTTTCTGATCTAAGCCAGTCTCATCTGCAGCCCACTTTCATTAGGAGAGTCATCTATGAGATGCCAACAGTGGAAGAGAAAGAAAGAAGGGGATAAGGAAGAGCGTAGATTTTTAGATAGGGGAGATAAGAGATCTTGCAGAAAGAGAGAGAGAGACAGAGAGAGAGAAAACAAGAGAGCTGGATGGAGCAGGGGGAGGGGAAGAAGATGGCATTGTGGAAAAAAAGAGCGCCACAAAATTAATTTGAGGAAGGGAACAGTAGAGGAGACGCTGGTGGAATAACAATCAGGCAGTAGAGGGCTGGAGAAAGCGGGGAGGTTGACAGGGGTGGGGAGAGTGCTGCCAGGGAGGAAGGCCTTGCATGTGGAGCATCAGCAGCACCACCTACGGGTATGGTGAAGGGTTACAGACAGCAACAAAAGAGGCCCCCGCCTGGACACAGGAGTCTGGGGTGCAGGTGGGGAGGGAGAAGCCATGGCTTCTACCCTTCGAACCTCTCAGTAACACAACACGCAGACTAGAAGAATAAATTCTATATGGCTCTCCTGGGAAGAAGGGGACTTAACGAGGTAAGGGAGGGAGGACAGGGAACTCCTGGCTTTTTCCATTCCAAGGGGGTTTCTCCTCAGAATTCAAGCAGTAGAAAAGGGTATGAAAGGGGAGGAATGCCAGGTACTGAAAAGAATGTGAGAGCCTGCTTCTCCTTTAATTAGCTGGAGAAATGATTTTATCTTCATTTCCAAGCAATTTCCTTTCCCCACTGGATGTTGGAGAGGACAGCTCCCTCCCTGGGGCAATGGATGCCCCTCACTCATCAGCTTCCTCCCAGCCTTGCCTCAAAACTCCCAACCACCGTTAGAAACCCCCGGGGAGCCATGAGAAGCTCGGAAAGAAGGAAAGGAAGGGAAGGGTCCCCCCACCAGTCAAAAAAAACAAGAGGCGGGGTAGAGTAGGGTAGAGAGAATGAAAGAGAGAATGCAAAAAGCTCTGCAGAGGGAGGGGAGGGGGAAATGGATCAGTGGTATTTGTTGTGCTTCCAGGGAGGAAGGATCCGTCACATTTTTAATAATAATAAATACATGAAGACAGATTTGCCAGCATTGCTCTGGCTCCTTGGGATGTGGGGGGAGGGGAGCCAATGCAGCTGCAGCACAGACCAACACCTCCCCTCCCCTCCCCCATTAGACAGGCTCGGTATTGCAGCAGCCTCCCCCTCCCCCTCTAACCGCAGTCCTCTCCTGCACAGCCCACCCTTCCATGGTCCCTTCACACAGCCCTGCCCCTCCAACCCCACCTCTCTCTCCTCTCTACAACCTAAGGCTCCATCCTTTCAGTTCTGGTCTTCATTTAATAGTCTTACTCCGGCTCCCAGGAGCCCTAGTACCCACATCTTCGACCTACCCCCTTCATGCTCCACCAATCCTGAGAACCCACACTTTCCTAGCAGTGCCTTTTACTAGATGACAGCAATCTCTCTCCAGACAACCCTCCCAGCACATTTTGGCATTTCCTGGATTCTACCAAAAGGAATTGCTTTCCTCCCCATTTTTATTTCAACATGATCTCCTTTCTCACTACCCTAAACATAAGGTCATCAAATGTGCTGGTGTTGAGGGGATGCCAGGGTGTCAGGACTAGGTAACTACTGCCACCTATTGACCCTAATTTGTTCAATATAGACCTTTAATACACTTCTTACACAGCGATGCACTGTTATTTCAAAAGCATCAATAGCTTAAACATGCAAAGGCATGGCTCTTGAGGCTTCCCTGAGACCCTCTGAACAATGAGATCAAGGAAACACAAAAGCAGGACTGGGCAGAGAGCCAGGGCAGTGATGCCTTTCTCCATACAGAGGCAGAAGGAGGCTAAGCCCAAGGAATGAAAAAGCAACTTTAATTCTCCTCAAGAGTCTGGAAGCAAAGAAGGTAAGGGACAGAGAGTTTCTCTCCAGAGGAAAAAACCTTGTACATTGCAGTAAGAATGATGTTACCAATGGAGCAGAAGACAGTTTTTCACTCATTTGCCTCCCTCAAGTTGGTCAAACCTCGGATAAATCTAAACACGAATCTGTAGTTTACAGACCTAATAGATCCCAGGGAGGATGGAGGAATTTCAGGACTACTGCTGACTCTCACTCAATCCATAGCAATCCATAGCAATCAGAACTGGAGATGCGGACAGACTCTGTAAAAGAGCAGTTCTACACCATACAGCCCCATGGACTAGTTTAACCATGTATCTTCCACCAACCCCAGGCAAGGAATAAGATGGAAAACCCGAACTCTCCATGGTGCTGAATCTGATGTAACCAGGTCACCTTCAGAAACACAAAGTATTTCCCTAATAAGGTGTCCGTGAAGAACTGCTGTGAACTCCTGACAGGCATTTCCCAAGCCTTCAGAACAAAACACAAAATCAGAACAAAAAACTTTAGAGGCCTTGGTCAAACCCTCTTTTCCACCACTCAAGATGCAAAACCTAAGGCAGAGACGCTAAATTACTTGCCCAAAATAAAACCAGGACTCTCTTCACTATCAGGTGATAAAACTAATAACAAGTACTGATGCACATGAAAGACAGATATGGCAGTGAACACTGGAAATTGTCTGTTTTCAGCATTCCACTGAGGAAATTTGATCAGAAAATGATCAGAAAACTCAATCTATGAGTAGGAATAAGGGAAAGAAGCAAGTAACAGCCATAAAGAAACCCTGAAATTCTAATTCTTGCTTTCCTTACTCTACTGCAGAAACAGTGGTTTTCAAACTACATTCCATGAAGTCCTAAAGGTTCCTTGGAATGCTTCAGGAATCAGGGGGAGATCTAGGACCACTCATCCTCACTTCAACCAAAGTAACCCCAATTTTGCCTGTTTTACATAATAGAGAATCCACACAAAAATTTTGTCAAGCAAGGTTCTTGGACCAAAAGTCATTAACTTTGGTACAAATATTCTCAGAAATAATTCAACTACTTGTTAGAAACCTCTTTCAAATAATGCCTGCCATCCAGGAGGCCAGGGAGAAAAGCCATCATGGTATTAAAGACTAGATTTAATTAATATAAGCTCTACAGAAGCGGGGATTTGGGTCTGTTCTGTTCACTGCTGTACCACTAAAAGGCCAGAACAGTATCTGGAACTTCTTGTTTCTTTGAAGGCAAGGCCTCTAATAGAAATGGGACAGGGAAGAGGGGGAGCTAGAGATTATAAACTACCTACAAATATTGAAAAAAGAAAAAAAAAAGGGGGGGACCTAAAGACTCATGAACCCCAGGATACTTGTCCTCCATCCTCTGTTTGCCCCAAGTACTTGTTCTTCACTTATTAACCACGTGACCCGGAACAAACTGCTAAACCTAAGTGTCTCAGTTCTGTTTCCTCACTAGTAAAATGGAGATGGCAAATACTATGTAAGGATTAAGTGTAAAGCATGTAGCTCAGTATGTTACTGAGTAAGCTCTTTAAAAAAAGAGAACTATACCTCTTCCCCTGGCAGTTCTAATACCTAATAACCAAGAAGCAAATATAGTGGTCCTAACTAGAGCATTTTGTTTTTTTAGGAGGTACCAGGGATTGAACCTAGGACCTCATACATGGGAAGCAGGCTCTCAACCACTAAGCCACATCTGCTCCCCAATGAGAGCTGCTTTTCTCGTTTGTTTTTTGTTTTAGGAGGTACTGGGGGACAAACTCGGGACCCTGCACATGGGAAACTGGTGCTCAACCACCTGAGCTACATCTGCTTCTCACTATACCATTTTTGAGCTGAACATATGTCCAGTTAATTCATCCAGAAAGGAAAAAGAATCTCTAAATAAGTTCTTGCACTCACTCAAGGAAAGAAAAAGTATGAGGACCCTTGCACAATGACATGCTCATCTGTTAACTCTAGAATGCAGTTGGGTTGTACATGTCAGCCTTCCTAAGATCTGCCAGGGACTAAAAAGTTAAGAGCCCCCAGAACTAAGCCCATGTTGGTGTGATCCATGAGAAACAGCTCTAATATATTCATTTAAGGCTGAGGAAAATTAAAGGCCAGAAACGTGAAGTGATTTGCCCAAGATCGCAGGTAGCTGAAGACAGTACTAGGTCCGGTCTACTCTCCCAACTTCTTTCTACAGGCTACAGAGGACTGAAAACAGATCCTCCCCAACCCACACCCCTGCCCCAATCAGCCAGACCAGTATTAATCCAAATTCATAGGATTCAGTACCAACAAAGTTTTAGTGACGTAATGACTGAAATTATATTCCTCTCCTGGACACTGCCCAGGAATGCCAGACACTAAAATTATCTGTTCATCAATTCCAAAGCCCTTAAAAAAGCTTCGCTGAATTAATTCTACAGAGTCCTACCCATTTTTCCACTATCTTTGTGAAGGCCTGCTAATAAAAATACCAAATATGGAAAAACATTCTTGGCTCTTACAAGACTGGGCATTGCAAGATTTTTCTCTCCAACAGCAGCCACTCTCTGGATGGAATACAAGCTCTCAGATATGTGAATCCTATCAGTCTCTTGACTTGGGTTTGGCTGATATCTCTGTGGGATAGTTGAAGAAGCCTCAAAGAGGCTGAAAAACACAAGACTAGGTTAGTTCCTCACACTCCCACTTTCTCACTCTACTATTCTCTCCAGACAAATTCTCCAACTCATATTAATGATCAGCCCTATATTTATACTATTTTAGAAAGGGGAAAAAAAAATTCAAAGAAGTCAATAACTCTTGCTGAAGAGGAAAGGTTCTATTTAGCTCGCTTCTGATTATAGTCAAGTGCCAAAGGAAGTTTCTTGAACCACTAATGCCACCTGGTGGCCAGCAAGTTATATTAACAAAACTTAAAATTTATGTAGTTCAGGTATCAATACAATAACAAATCCTACAGGAAATTGGGGCAACATGGGTTGGAAGAATCAATTATACTACTTTAATATCTCAATATTTTTTGTAAAGCAATTCAGAAAAAATTTTCCAGTTTCTGGGAAAAATATATTTTCAAAGAAATGTATGTAAAGCCAAACTTTCACTCACCATCCACTCACCAAAAATGACCCACATTCAGTGACTCCACTCAGGACAATATAGGTGCAAATGGGACTTTAATTTGTAAGTAAAATTAATTTTATTAAGATCTTTCCACATGCCCAGAGTACACAATTAATTCCAAGAACAAAAACCTACATACAGTAAAATCAGAAGCATCCCAGGATGACAAAGGTATTTTTAAATAGGTATACCCATAATCACTGCCGCCTCCGAAAACCTGAAAGGAAGGGAAACCAAGAATAAGGCAAAGGACAGTTGTAAAAGCGGAAAGAACAGGAAAAAAAAAAAGCACATCTAGAGAGATGGGATCAACAGGAATGGGTACCCTGGGCAATATTCTCTTTATCCTCTTAGGACAAATGCTAGAAGTAGTAATGAAACTGAAATGGGACAATGGTTCCTTCAAGTGACACTTTTATAGTTCTATAAGGAAGTCTCAACAAGAGTGGTGGCATCTTAGAGGTGGAACCCAGAAATCCCTTTTGTGAATAATGCCGATTTCCAGATTGGGGAAGGGCAGGGAGTGGGGGAGCTAGAGAAATCAGTGCCCAGGATGACAAATACAGAGAGTTGGCAACTCCATTCCTACTCCCCATCTTGCACGTGATCACCTAAGCCCTAGCCTTTCACTGACCTTTCTTCTTCCGACCTTTTTTAGGCATCTTCTTCCTCTTCTTAATAGGATTCTGATCCTGGAGACAGATGAAGTAGTGGAATGACAACGCGCTTCTCATTATGAGCATTCCTTCCCAAGTTCCTCGTGGTACAAAGCCCCACATAGATTTGGGTGAAAGGATTCCTCCCATCATTATACCTCAACCTCACCTCATCAAGATGGGGGGTTCCTCCTGTCAAAGCACTGATGTCACTGAAGTGTGTGAGGGAGTGAAGTTGTGAGCTCATGACACGTGCTCGTTTTTGCCGCCCTTTCTCTCGCTTACTGACACTTAAACGCACCATCATGCTCTCTTCATAGTTAATCCTGCCAGAGAAAGACATTGTTTCCAGCAGGCTCAGATTATAGAAATAGTAAGCTACAGCCAAGAACTGGCCCCAGATATTTATATACTCCTTGTTTAGATACTTCCCAAGAAATTTCATAGTATGTCCTTAGAATGTGAGGACATTCTCAATGCTCAGTACTGTGCTTCCTCAAAGAACTGTTCTCCATTTTAGGACTTCCCTCGTCTCTGCAGACAAACCCAAAGCCCATCTGTAGGAATTTTTAAAATATTATATCAGGAAATTGTTATACTCCAGTTCTATAAACTGAATGGGCCCTTTCATTCAAATCTACCAACCACAGAGACTGCCATCTGAGCAAAGATGATGAGTCTGTATTCAAGTTAAAACTGTTTTTCTACTTTTCTTCCCTGAACTAGTTATCTAGCATTCTCAATGCCATTATAAAACCTGCCTTTATTTCCTTCTGCACAAAATTGAGAGCTGTGACCGTAAAGCACAAAATTTTTTAGACAGAATTGAATATACTCCTCTTCATACAGCATTTGCTTCAGAATGTGGCACCTCAGCCTAAACAGTTAGGAAAAAAACGACATTTTTTCTAGTTCCTATACTGAGCTTTAAAACCCCTAATTCTTAAAAACTACTATACCAAGGTTTTCACTCCATTTTCTATGATAACCACGGTTCTTCTGGTATCAGGCATTTTATATTCATACAAAGCATGAGGAAAGTTCTCCACAGTGTAAAAAGAATTTCTAATTGCAAGGACCCAGACCTATGTTGGTCCTCCTGACTCTGGCGAGTAACATGAGGATGCCGAGCATCACGGATTTCCTCTGGAGCATCTGAGTACTGCTCCTTAAGTTCACGAATGACAGAGCTACTCAATGCCCGTTTCTTGGCTCGTTCCAGACGCTTCTTTTCCCGCTCAGCTTCTGTTTCATCTATTTGATAAAAACCAGCAGAAGTTATTCCAGAGCAGAGAAAAAGAGAAGAAAAACTCAATTCAAGCTGAGGAAGCAGCAGCCAAAGTTCATACCATAATGTACTGGAACCAAGCGTGGTGGGACATATTTCTTAGATGTCCCTTTTACAGATTTCTTTTCTGAACCCTCAGACTGGCCTTTCTCCACTTCATCTTCCTCCTCATCCTCAGAGCTTAACTACAAAAGGAACACAACATCCACAGACTTAGGAGGTGTTAGATAGGTAAGAAGAAAAACCCCTGCTAGAGTACTCTGGGGAAGTGTGGATATAAACAAAAGGGAACAAAGGGAGTCTCACACCTAACCATTCTAAGACCTAAGCTGGGAATTAATAGTAATAAGACAGTCTCAGGAGATCCAGGGTCACCATGAGGTTATTTCAGTTTAGATTCTTCAGGGAAATCAGGAGAATATGCAACCCCCTACCTTGCTCATCATATTGCTGGGATGAGGCTTAAAACGAAGTGGGTCATTTTCACCTGAAATAAGAAATACAGGAGGTTTTACAAAATTTGGAACACTATGATGGTCCCCACTGTACCTTGTAGCGTCCCCCACTTACTGAGGCTGCCTGTCACTGCAGTCTTGACCAGTTTGTCAATTTGATACTTCAGTTTTTGGTCCAAGGGACGAAGCTTTTCCAAAACCTAAAACATGGTAGTTAAATAGGATTATGTTCTCTTCCCAAAATGAGCATACCTCACGGTCCCTATATTAGACTGCCAGATAAAACACCTAAAATATGAACAAAGTAGAGCAAATGAAGTGAAATAATTTCTTTTTTCATTTGGTTTTCTTAAACATGAGTACACCCCCTTAAATGAGAGCTATTGTGTGGCAGTCCTGGAGTGCCTGGAGTTCAGGATTTTGAAATTTAGAACTCCAAGATGCCAAGTGCATCATACCGTGCGAATTTCCACCAGTCTCAAAACTGCAGCATGACCCTGAAGAGATCCTCCTGAGGCTTTGTCCAGGATGAGGTGGCTTAAATCCATAAGGTACATGAGCAACAGCTGGTCTTTCACTTCCAAGAAACTGAGACCCTGAGTTGAATAAAAGAGTAAGAGGTTTAGCTAGAGAACAGGAGGAGAGCCTAGGGCGAACAGGAAATTATTTCTTCAAATTCAAACTTTCCCCAATCAGTTCATATAAGGTATATGGAGTATCAGGGAAGTAGCTGTAATTAAACACGGCCAACATGGAAAATTATGCTAACACACGAAAAGCAAAGCTTAAAGATTTACTGGAAGGGGGCCGGCTGTAGCCCAATTGGTAGGGTGCCGGTTTACCACATAGGAGGCCCCGGGTTCGGTTCCCGGGGCCTCCTTGAGCGGGCAGACCGCCTTGAGAAGGCAAGCTGCCACGGGCAGGGCAAGCCGCTGCGTTGTGAGCTGACTCGGTGGGTCGCCGCGGCAGGGGGAGACAAGCAGACACAGAAGAATGCAAAAACTGAACACAGCGAGAACAAGCAGAAGGGGGGAGGGGGATATGTAATAAATTTAAAAAATCGTAAAGGCAAGAAAATCAATAAAGAATCCCCAAAATATACTATAGCAGGGTTTCTCTACCTTGGAGCTACTGACATTTGGAGCCAGATAATTCTTTGTTGTGGGGGACTGTCCTGAGCACTCTAAGATGTACAGCAGCATCTGATGCTTCCCACTCCGGGTGTGACAACCAAAAATGTCCCAGATATTGCCAATATTTTAAATTAAATTAATCAAAACTGATTTTATCTCCATACAATGGAATTAAGTCCACATCAGTGCCAGTTACAAAAAGTGTGTATAATATAGCTCCAATCTTGGGGGAG
Source organism: Chaetophractus vellerosus (assembly GCA_004027955.1). Lineage (NCBI taxonomy): Eukaryota > Metazoa > Chordata > Mammalia > Cingulata > Chlamyphoridae > Chaetophractus > Chaetophractus vellerosus. The sequence goes on from PVKH010011345.1 coordinate 17,334, forward strand.
GGTGCGGGAGGCACACATTTTATATGCATATAAACAATGTCTAGAGATGATACACAATTAACAACCACTATTTCTGGGGAACAGATGAGGAAAAAGAGGAAATGGGATGCTTGTGTTATGAACAAATGTTTTTACCTCAAGCATGTATTACTTTCATAATAAAAATCTTTTTAAAAATCTACCCAATGGTTATCTCAGAGTGGTCATTAGAGGTGATTTTTAATTTTCTTATTTGTACTTTAATGCATCTTCTAAATGTTCTAAAATTTTTATTTTTTATTTTTTTTAATTTTTAAAAAAATTTTTTTTAAAGATTTATTTATTTTATTACATATCTCCCCTCCCCCCCACTGCGGCGACGCGCCGAGACTGGTCACTGCGCAGGCGCGGCTTTCCCCGCTTGTGGGCGGCTTCTGCTTCCATTCACGGCCGGCTTTCAGTTCGCGGGTGGCTGGCTGCGCTCCATTC
>PVKH010011346.1:0-17816 GCA_004027955.1 Chaetophractus vellerosus
CGAATGAATATAACATCCAGGGTTTAAAGCTGCCTAAAACCTGCACACATTATATATCTTTTTCCCCATGATATGCACTTCCCTCATCAAAGAAATAATATAGCTTATAGGAACATGGAAGAAGCGTAGGCTTCATTCCAGACATCTCTTCACAGCTTCAGTTGCTGGAAAGAGGCAAAACCCCAAGTCACATGATTTTCTACTTAGAATATTAATTTTCCCTATGTCATGCCGAAACAGTGATACTTTCCTTAATGAAATGCTCTTGTACTAATTTCTATTTGTATGCAAAAGACATCATGGGTCTAACACATTGAGACAGTCTCCCCCACCGCAATCCATATCTGCATAGCAGAAGAAGGGGGAAAGCTTCTGATTTATTACACATAAACAAAATGAATAAGATAACATTTTATTAGTTAGAAGCCATTACAAAAACAGCAATAAAATGAGGCACTACAAGTGGAAGATACCCTTATCAATAAATCCTCGGAAGTTTAGAACCCTGGTACATGTTGTAATAATAATTTAAAAAAAGATAATTAAAAGGATAGAACTGTATCATTCTATCAAGAAGCAGCCTTATAACAATAAGAAACATCAAGGCAGTGATGGTCTATGAATCTCTAGCCTCTCTGCAAAAGAAAGGTGTTTGACATTCAAGTTGTTTTAGTTAATGTGAGAAGAATCCATTTTGAGCATTGTGCCACACTGAAACATGCAAATTCAGGGAAGAAATGGCTGCTCTTTAAAAATCCGTATTTTTTAAAAGTCTTGTCTCTGGTGGTGAGCATTAAATGGATTTATTAAATTAGCCATGTCCATCCTATGAATTATAGTTGATATTATAACTAACAACTATAGATAAGAAAGACCATTCTGGTACTTTTTCTATAAGAGTCTCTTGGTTTTTCTTCCCTCAATGGAGAATCTTCATTTCATCCCAGAAAATCCATATGACACATTGCAAATGCTTTTTATACAAAAGCATCACAGAGAAACACAGAGACATCAGAGGTTTTTCATTTCCCAGAGAGCTGAAGTCAGTTTTCAGAAAGTAAATTGTGTCCTTTCCCCTCTCCCTCCCTCCAGGTCAGAGCATCCCCTCCCCCACCCTGGTCACTTTAATGTGAGCCACTGCCTAAGCTTTGTTGTAGGGAATAACATTTTCTCCTGGGAGTCGGTTCATGCAAAACACTACCCGCTGAGAGAGTGGAAATTTACCCATAAGACATTCTTCCAGCAGCAACACTCTGGAGGAAACCTGATCAGAATGTTTAAAGACTTGACTGGATCTTTCTCCTTAACTTCCCCCAAATTTCTCAGAGAGGAAAAAAAAAGTAACAAACCACATATTTAAGGTTTCTAATACCTGGTTACAACAGACACAATGAGATATGGTCTAATTTAGAAAGAAAGCTGAAAACTAGTAGATTATTTCTGATATCTCTGTTGCCACTATATCTTCTATCATTTCTGTTCTCTCTTTTCTTCCATCCCATTGGGTTTATAGTCACTCTGCAGTATTCTATTGATCAATGCATTAACTTTTTTTTTACACTACTGCCACATACCCGATAAGTTACGTGAAGCCAAGTCGCTATTATTTTGCAACGTTTTCATAAACTGAGATGTGTTTTCTGTATTGCAAGTGACATCGATTTACCGCTAAAATAATATATGCGTTCATAAGTGGCATAAATCACAAGAAAGCTTCATTATGACTTCTTTATAAAAAAAAGTCTGGAAACAAGCTCCCATGTCATCTTTGTAATTATACAGTTTTGGAAAGAAAAGAGCTAATGACCATGGAAGCCATGTAGCCCAGTGCACAACCTTTGCTTCTTCCTCATCAACATTTACTAAAAAGCAATGCAAAAAAGTTGGAAGGTATAAAGCATTTCACCCAAGGTGGCCCCCATCTTAGAGAGAGCCCAGACAGAGCTGGCAAGAACCAGCTAAATGGAAAGGCCACGAGCAAAGGTATTTGTTTAATAGCCAAGGAGCTGAGGCCTGATGGCCCCTGGGCTAGATATTTTGTCATCTTTTCTCTTTATTGAGAACATTGTTCTCTAGGTTTTCAAGAGTGCACTTATAATACACTTTACTAAATAATATGTAGATTTGCACAATGTATGCCTGTTTAAAAACCCTGTTAAAAATTTCAAAGTTTGCAAACTGAAAGAATAAGTGAGTGGTTCATTTAATTTATTTTAATCGGTTATATCAGGAAAATGCAATTCTATTGAAGGGAAACCTTTGCAGAAGCAGAGAGCAATTATGTTTCGTGCACAGAGTACTCTTTTAAAAAAGACCATGTGTGCAGCATTAAAAAAAAGCTTAGTAATGTCAATCATCTTGATTTCAAATTCCTTCAGTGCAGTTCTTAAACAGTGCAAAAATTATAGAAAGCAAAAGCTATTTCTCTCAAGATTCTATGCAGCTGTTTTCTGCAATTCTTGAACATTCTTGATACAAATGCATTTCTGAAGGTGCTCATTTTTAAAAGGAAAATGACTCCTGTAATGTCTTAAGTTTATTTTAAATAGATATTCTAATATCATATCTTAAAGAGAATAATTCACCAAATACTGAGTGATTTAAATTTTCACTAAATTTAAGTAATGGGGTTTTCCCACTCATTAACATCATGTTAGACAAAAGAGTAGCAGAAAGTTTAGAAGTGCAAAAAAGTTACAAAATGGCTTCTATTTAATGGGAATTTGTTAAGTTGTTGAAATTATTGGTGGGAGGCAGGTTAGAAAATTTAGAAAATTTAAAAACAAGTACCACACTTTCAGTAACACGTCAAAATGCTGTTACCAGAGAAAGCAGACATCTCTGTTTTCATGGCTTTGGAAGGTTTTAAATGCAATAAAGAAATAAAAGAATAAATGCAATAAAGAAATAAAAGAATAAATGCAATAAAGAAATAAAAGAATAAATGCATTTCAGAAGCAAAAACAATCATGTTTCCTTTCTGGCAAATGTAAGTAAATCTACTTTGAGCTCAATATTGAGTTGAAATGTCTTAAGATAGAGTGACTTATAACCTGTCCAGATATGATTAACAAAGACCTTTGATTAAAAATGGGAATATAGATGGCTTGTGACAGGTTAAATCCCCTGAGTTAGTTGTGCAGTTTCCATTGTTCTATATATTCGTAGATTTGGGTCATTTTCTGGTCTGTAGCATGGAAACTTGGGTAAATTTCATTATTATTAGAAATTCCACCACTAGGTTGAAATTTTGAACAAATGCTTTAAATCTCCTGGAAGAAATGAATAACCTAAAAATACAGTGTTGGTTTCATAACACAGGCAGCCCTTAGCTTAGAAATGAATGGCATTTCCAAAGTTCATTTGTATGTCAATTGTTTATTATTCAGAATGCATTTTCTGATAGAACCAGTTTCATACATTGTGGCTGGTCTCCTAAATTAGCCACAAAGGCCTATTTAACCCATAATGAACCGGAAGTTTTGTTAATACTAAAATAACATTATTTCAAATATATCTTCCCACTAAGATACTGTAATTGGACAGAAATATATTTTAATTTCTAACTCACACTACTGAGAACAATTAACCCCACCCTGCTCCCCTAAAGCAATAAATCTCTGAGCATCAGGAAGCCACAGCAAATACATGGATCCTAAGAATTTGATAACTCTTGACAATTTTTTGCAGAAGGAAAGGCATTTTTGTATGTCATTCATTACCCATTTATTTTGTTTTTTGTTGTTTTTTTTTTCTATTTATTACATATCCCCCCCCTTTCTGCTTGTTCTTGCTGTGTTCATCTTTGCGCTCTTCTGTGTCTGCTTGTCTCCCCCTGCTGCGGTGACCCGCCAAGTCAGCTCACCACACGGCAGCCTGCCTGCTCGCGGGCGCATGCCCTGCCCGTGGTGGCTTGCCTTCTCAAGGTGGTCTGCCCGCTCGAGGAGGTCCCAGGAACCGAACCCGGGGCCTCCTATGTGGTAAACCGGCGCCCTACCAATTGGGCTACAGCCGGCCCCTACCCATTTATTTTGAATCAGATAATAAAATGATGGTATATCTGACCACTCATTAGCTGTGTGACCTTGGATAATTTACTTATTCTCTCTGTGCCTCATGTGATGCACATGTGAAAATGAATCAGATCATTTTTCTGCAGTCGACATTTGCTCTTTGCCTACCCTAGTTTCCATTTCACCTCTTCAAGCTCTAACCCTGGTTTTCATTGGAGGTGTCTCTCTCCAACAATTCTCACCCATGTGAAGAGTGGGGCTCCATCCCCGTCTGCCGGGTGGTACACGTGTCTGGGCCCTGCAAATCAAAGCTGGCAGCAGTGGCTCCATCAAGGGTGGGCCACTGACCCGAGCATGTAAAATAAGAGTGAATCTCAGGATATTCCTCTCAAGGAATGCTGGGACAGAGAGGATTACTTTTCTTTGCTGGTTTTGAGTATCTCATTAATATTCCATATTTTCCTTTTCAGTTCTTGTGTTTTTAGAATATATCACAGACAGAGACTATGTGGCATTGCCTTATACTTATTGACAAGAAAGGTTAACAATCTTTTCCTTTGTTTTAATTTGCCCCTTCTCCTAGATGTGAGATATATATATATATATTTATGACATTTGGCCAACTCCAAATAATGATATCACGCTTCTTAATTCCACAATCCTATAGCTTTAAGGGGACAAGTTTCTGCAGTATTTTCACTCTCTTAACAATTTGTGCATTTTCATTCCTCTGTAAGATATAAATATATTATACTGAGAGATATTATATAAATGATTCCATTATTCAAAATGAGAATCTTCTCTCTCTACCACCAGCATCACTATTTGTAGCATATAAGACTAAATAAATGTGTCCCATGAGTGACTAAATGCAAAATAAAAAGTAACCACTCAACTTTAATAGTTTAAAAATGCTATTAAACATAATGGCTTCTTGACATCCAAGTAGTACTATGTTTTAAGTGATCTTCATTTTTTAAGAACTACTTTATTTTCATTTTAAATATTGATGGCCAATCAAGTTCTCCAGAGGGAGGAACCGTAGGAAAAAGTTGTCCTATGAAAATACATGCTCATGGACTCTGGAGTTCTAAGGTATGTTTTTTTAAAACTTTTGCTTGTGTTTGTGTTTGTGTTTGTGTTTTGTTTTGTTTTGCTGTCCCCTGAGGCTATGTAAAAATAACATCGTATAAATGAACACCTTGAGAAACTGACAGGTATTTCTCAAGATTTTCTTCAATCTTTGCTGGTATGTACTTTTGACCACAATGCCTCCTTCCTCACTTTATCTTTAAGAGGGAATTCTAATCTATTTCAAGGACACATGAATGGCAAAATAACCCAAACCTACCAATAACTGCCACAAGGAAACAAAATGAAACCAATACTTATTTAAAAATTTGAGCAAGTCATCCAGTCTTTCCCAATTTTAGATGCCTTGCTATAAAAAATGCAAGGGTTGAAGTAAATGATTTCTCTGGTCCCTCCTAGCTCTGTGAATCTACAAAATATATTCCCTAAGATTTAAGCATAGCAATCACAAAATTTACAAACATCTGTCCAGCAATATGACAACAAACCAAATGTCCCTTATACACGTCACTTAGTTTCACAGTTGAGAAAACTAAAAAATGCAGAGATATTTGTCCGATTAAGTACTGTCATCATATTCAAGGCCAATAGCAAAACACATCCCATCCCACCTTTAAAGAGAGCCCATTTAGGCAACCATTCTCCTCCCCTGGAGATATTTTTGTCTTGCTGCTGTCAGCAGCCATTATTGCCCTGAACTACTGTAGATTTCATTCCTAGCTGACGATGCAGCCATATCTGATGTTATGCAACACAAAAGGAAAGCCTCACCACAAAAGCACCACGGAGAACAAGCCTCCTCCGAGTGGCCTGGCTGTACCGCCAGTATGAGCACAGACTTTGGAGTCAGGTCTCACAGGACCTGATCAAATAAGACACTTGACCCCGCTGGACTGTAGACTCGTCCTCTGTGATGGGGTGGCAGTCCCTGCCTTATTGAGTTGTTGTAAAGACAAACGGAAATGATGTACGTGTGATGCTTCAAGGGGCTGGTCTATAATTAACACTCAATAAATAGTAGCAATCATTACAATTTAAGGCCCCTCCACTTGCTCTGACACAGAAAAAAAAAATTTTTTTTTAAAGAGTTAAAAAGTGGATGATGAAATCTCGTTGGAAGATGGAAAATTGAAAAATCCAAAAAGAGACTGAATTTAGAGTCAGAAAATCTGGAACACCTTTCCTATTTATAGGATACATGACCTCGGGCAAGTCACTTTTTCTCTCTGAACTCAGCTTGCTCTTCTGTAAAAGAAGATTTTCCATGGACCCTTAGAAAACACTCTGTAAATTCTAAATCACCATTCAAACATCAGGCACTAATACCATTTTCAAGGTGGACCAAACAGCACAAGTACAAGGATACAAGGATACAGGCTTAGACTGTTGTGACAGGGTGGAGGATGCATGGGAAGCAGTGGGAAGGATTTGCCACAATAACATTCTGGAACTGGAGCAAGAGTGATCTTTCTTTTTTTTTAGATCAGTTTCTCTTTTGGCAATTAGGAAGCAAAGACAGCAGGATTAGAATTGCATCAGTTGTAGTTTCTTCCAGCAGTAGTGGCAGCTCAACTGAGATGGAATTGAGGAAATTAAACCTGTTTGTATAGTACTATATTAAGACTTATTTCCTTAGAAGCAACTATCACCATCTTTGACTTCAAATGAAGTTCAAGAACATTTAAGAAAGTCACACAACAGAAGACAAGGGAACATGGGTTTGACAGAAGAGAAATTCATTTTAAGCCCCTTTAAACCACACACTGAAATATGGAATAGAAGAAAACAAGCTTTTATGTATATACTGAGTGCATCAAAGGCCACTTCTGAGCTTAGTTAGGAACTCATCTTCCTCAGAGAAGTCAATATTGCCACTACGTTTCCATGAACCCAAAAATCACTATTCACAAACCATCCCCACCAGCTTTGACAAATACTGCCATGCCTTAGCAAACCAGAATGAGTCATGGGGCATTTTTCCAGGGAATGAATGACAAGTTGGGAGGAGTTGATAGTCCACTGGAGGGGCAGTCGAGGGCCATTAAGCCTAGCCAGTCATTAATCTCCAGGAAATGCCCAGAGCCAAGGTCATTATTGCTATTATAAACGAAAAATGAGAAGGGAAAAAAAAGCATGTAGCTCTTTTTTATGGGTGATACAGTTTCAATTGGCACATATTGAGCATTTCTAGAGATTTAATTAAGCAATCAGATTGCTTGAGTGGTCTCAATATTCAGTGCCTTTTATAGAGTTTTTAAATGACTATGCTTAGAATTATTCTGGATACTTTATGGACCATAGCAAGTGAAGTTTTATGTCTTCCCAAGTATACAGTGAACCTTTCCACAGCTACACTGGCTTAAACAAAGGCTTTTGTTGCCGTTGTTGTTGTTTGGGAGCAGGGGACTTTTAGATTAGTATCTAGAAAAGTGTAGCCAAAAGGATTAGAGTGAAGATAAATTACTTATAAAGCATTTGACTTTGCCTCTTCATGATTCATTCCAATGAAATGCAGTGGCAGTGTGTGGTAAAAGGAGGAGAGGAAGCCAGTTTAATACCGTATTCACTCATTCATTCTTTCTTTCATTCATCCATTTTCTAGATCATAATGATATAAACAATATTCAATATTTTTAGGTCCAAGGATATAGCAATAAATGGAGCCAATAAGACCTTCACTCACACATAGAGGCAGCATAGCACAGTCATTAAAAGGATGAGTTGTGAGACCTTGGGCAAATTGCTTAACCTCTCTGTGCTTCATCTCTTTATCTTTACAAAAAAGAGCCAGACTAGTTCTCTCTTTATTGGCTCTTCTAAAGATTAAGTGTGTAAATATATGCAAAAGCACTTAGGACAAAGCCAAGCATGATAAGAGCTACACAGGTGTTAGCTGTCATTGTGATATTCTTTTGCACAGACAATTGCAAAGAACCAAATAAATAAACAAGATGTTTGTCAACAGTGATAAAGCGGTACCAAAAAATAAAACAGTGTAATATGATTGGAGTAGGATGAATTTATCAGGGACGTATTCTCTGAGAAGTAACATTTGAACTTAACCTGGAATTGTTAGAAGAGTCTCTCAGGCCAAGAAGTAAGGGAAGAACATTCCAGGCAGAGGAAACAGAAAGTGCAAAAGGCCCTGAAATGAGATAGAGTTTGATGTATTTTGGGTAAAAGAAGACTAGGACGCTGGAATTTGGTCAGGAAGTGGGAAATGGCCCAGATGAAGCTGAAGTGTCAGGGACAGATCATGCAGGGCTGTGTAGTCCAATCTACAGATTGCACTCTGATCACGTACAATCACCTGTAATTGATACAATGCCTTCATGATCTGTTTGGCCGTGCATGTGCAACTAGATGACTGACAAAAGGTAAGATATGAACATTCCTAACTTATAAGGAGTTTGGATTTTTAAAAATACAATGAAAATCATTGCAATAGGGTAAGGGGACAGGTATCTGATATTCAAGTTTTGGGTGTTTTAAAGCTGGTTCCAGTAGTTATAAGGAGAATAAAGTGAATGTGGGGAAAGGTGGAAGAAGAGGAAAGAATGATGTTGGTCTGATTAGCCCAAACCTGTGAATTGCATACTAGCCAGTCCATTCCAATTCACCCCAATTCATTCAACTGGCATTTTTTGCACACCTATTGTGTGCCAGTCCCTGTGCAGGTGGGGAGAAATACAAACGTAAGTAAAACAGGCCCTTGAGCTAGAAGAGCTTAGCTCCAGTGGGGATACTCGTAGGTGAGTATCATAAATGGGTTTACAAGCACTGTTGATATGGCCTCTACCGGATTCTTTACCACAAATGGTCAAATCTACTTGAGGAAGGGGAGGGCAAGAAAAGCTTTAGAAAGGAAGGAACACTAAAGGTGAACCTTGGAATACAAACGGATGGAAATGGAAATTCTCATCAGAGTTTGCCAAGTGAACAGGGCAATAGAGGTGTGAACCTACATATTGAGTTGGGAACTGCAACTTGTTGAATGTAGCTGAGCTATTGAAGGAATCTCATTGGTCCTACATGTCATTGGTTGAATGAATGAATGAATGAATGAGTGGGTAAGTGAATGTTAAGTCCAAGCTTAATAGTTTGGATGACTGGACAGGCGATTCTCCGTCATCAAGCTTTGTGTAAATCGTGGAAAAGTGGGTGACATAAGAATCCTGATCTCAACTGACCACTTATCATCTTGTGAGGGTCTGAAGGGATCCATAGGTACAGCAGGGATGTCGTTGATGCCAAAGCCCTTGGTAGAACAGCCATCTCTGGAAGCTGGAACAGACAACGTAGAGCAAAGGGGCTTTCCTTCCCCAAGCCTTGCTCTGTTTTCCTTTTGTATTTCTATCATGGGAAGGGAGCTGAGGGCACCTCCTCCCAAGCAGGAAATGGTTCCAGTCACTTCCATATTGCCTCCCCAGATGCTTGGAAGGGATCGGATAAAGAGCCAAAAAGGAGGGAAGGGAAAGACAGCCAAGAAATTGAAATGGCCAGTCCTTCTCCTATGCAGAAAAAGACCCAGTCCTTGTATACTCCCTTGGTTCCCTGTAGGAAGATCATTCAAAGTAAAGACCATCCCAGTTTGGACCCTGAAACAGTAACACCACAACCTGGAACTGTGGCTCATTAAAATGTTTTTGAACCTGATCTATCCATAATAATATTACTAATATTACTAAGTACATTACGTAATAATAATACTCTAGGGTATTCCCTTGAGTTGGAAGAGGTGAGACAGAGAGCTGGTCAAAATGGTAAAGGGAAATCAGTTTCTTTAGCTAACAACAAATTATTTGGACAAGTTTTGAAGGGAAAACACCTTCTCACCCTCAATTTCCTCATCTCTAAAATGAATGGGTTGTCCTACATAATTTCTGACATTGTAGGGCTCTATATTTCTATGATACCAAGGGGCTTCATATTTTACTGGAAACAAAATTCACACCATTCCCAAAGAAATCTGGTCACATACAAAGTTACATCTGTAACTTCTACTTTACATGGGCCTTTATGAATACATCTGGCCATGTCTGTACAACTACATGACTATGAAGTTTAGAGATGAACACTCCTAATTTACAAAGACTGCTACTAGCATTTAGAAAGAAGGTACATATAGTTACAGGCTCATGTGTAATTACAAAGTACTCCAGTCTTCTGAGCAATCAAATTGAGAAGTCACAAATAGAGAGTTCTTTGCTGGGCACCTCTTGCATGAAAGTACTTAGCTCAAAGTCCTGCACAGGTAGATCCTCAGCATACATTTGTTAGTGGTAAAACAATTAACCAAAGTTTCTTCTTTGCTTCCATGGAGTTTTGCTTGAATCTTATGTTCTTAGTTTCTTAGGACTGCCATAACAAAGGGCCACAAACTGGGTGGCTTAAAACAACAAAAATTCATTGTCTCATGAATTTGGAGGCTGGAAGTCTGAACTTAAGGTGTAGGCAGGGCCATGCTCCATCTGAAACCTGTAGAGGAAAATTCTTCCTTGTCTTTTCCTAGCTACTGATGGTTTTCATCAATCCTGGGCATTCCTTGGCAGCAGCACTCCAATCTTTGCCTCCATGTTCACTCTGTTTTTCTCCAAATTTCCTCTTTTTATAAAGATACCAGGCATTGAATATAGGGTCCATCCTAAACCAGTTTATCCTCATTTTAACTAATCCCATCTACAAAGACCCTATTTCCAAATAAGGTCACGTTCACAAGACCAGGGGTTGGACTTGAACATGTCTTTCTGGGGAACACAATTCAACCCACAACAATTATGAAATGCTCATTCTGTTCTGCCTTCCTCTGTCTAATAGACTGCAAGATTCTTGAGGAACAAGGGCAACTTGTAAATAACCTTTGCTCCTTCACAGCACCTGGCAGCATAACTGACTCTTGAGAAAGGCCTCCTTTGTTAATAAAAAGAAGCAGGTCCTCTGGGGCTCCACTTGGAATGGTGAGGGGCAGCTGGATCTCTTGGAGACCCTGATCTGCATCAGTCAACAAGTCCCTCCAGGCAGCCATTTCCCTGTGTTGGAGAAAATTCGTTCTGTGGGTCTGAGGCCTCAGGCAGAGCCCAGAGCTTGGGGTCACTGTTCACCAAAACCTCCATATGTGCTATTCTAGGGAAAAGAGGGTGAACATTGTTGCCATTATTACTGGGTGTCTTTGGACCGGTAAGAGATGGTCATTGTTCAATATGTGAGGTTGCAGGTTTCCCTTTCATTATGAAGACACCAGTGGAGTCCAGAGACAACAAGACACGGTATGAGAAATTAAAAGACTCGTTTTTAGTTCCAGCTGTGCCAGTAAGTGACCTTGGTGTGGCAATTTGATATTATTTATGAATTCCAAAAAGAGATGTTGATTATGTTTGTAAAATTGTCTCTTCCTCTTGGCATGATACACTTTTATTGATTTAAATTCAAAGACTTTGGGGCCAGCTGTAGCTCAATTGGTAGGGCGCTGGTTTACCACATGGGAGGCCCCGGGTTTGGTTCTCGGGGCCTCCTTGAGTGGGCAGACCGCCTCGAGAAGGCAAGCCGCCGTGGGCAGGGCGAAGCCACCGTGGGCAGAGCAAAAAGCCACCATGGGCAAGGCAGGCCCCCGCAAGCAAGACAAGCCACTCGTGAGCAGGACAAGCCGCCTGCGAGCAGGGAAGGCCACAGAGCGGTGGGCTGACTCAGCGGGTCACCGCAGTGGTGGGGAGACAAGCAGACACAGAAGAATGCAAAAAAATGAACACAGCAAGAACAAGCAGAAAGGAGGGGATATGAAAATAAATAAATAAATAAATAAATAAATAAATAAATAAATAAACAAAATTCAAAGGCTTTATGCTTACTTGATTAAATCAAGATTAGGGCTTTGATTCAACCACTTCATTAAGGTGTGCAGGGTTGAGTCCCCACCCCCTTGGTGAGCTATATAAATGGACACTCAATCAAGGATACCTACAGTAGTAGATATGCAAAGAAGATACACAGAAGAAGAGAGACATCTCCATAGGCATAGCAGAGGCCCCGGGAAGAGAGCTGAGCCATTCGCCTGATATTTTGCAGCTGAAGAGACCAGAGCCCTGAGTAGCTAAGAAGGCCTGGAAAGATACCAGCCCTCCAGGCTACAACTGAAATCGGAAGCTGGGCTCATGGAGCCTTAAGAGGAAAGAGGATGGCTGAACCCTCACGGATGTTGCCCACCATCTTGCTTCCACATGTGGCAACAGAGTTTGGTGAGGAAGTAACCTTGAGTTGGACTCTTTAGTGCCTTGTACATTTAAGCTTTTGCCCCAGATAAATACCCTTTATAAAAGCCAACAGATTTCTGGTACTTTACATCAGCATCCCTTTTGGCTGAGTTAATACACTTGGTAATGTCACTTCCTGACTTTGGGCCTCAGTCTGTGCTTTTCTAAAATGAGGGAATTGAACTCAGAGGTTTTCAGATTTCTCCTTGAGCTGTAGAACCCTTGACGTATACCACTGGTACTAGTGGAGTCACTCAGGTTGAATCAGCTGTCTCCTAATATCAACCATCCCCTGGCACTTAGGCTACCTTCTTACTGCCCACATCCTGGACCAAGGCAGTTCCTGCCTGAAGCATCTGGAGCTCTACAAAAGGGAGAGTAAGCTCCTTAGAACTACAGAATTTCCAGCATGCCTTCAGGCACGCTGGTAACAATAAGCCCCTTGTTTGTACAGCAGCACTCACTTTACAGAGTGCTTTGACAAACCCCCTTTTGCTTAATCTAACATTTTAAATAAGAGATCTAATACAGCGAGAAGCAGATATATTTCCAGCTTTTAATGCCACACAGTGTGCACAAGACAGAAAGTTTGGCAATCTACATGTTCTGAAAGGATGAGATGGGTTCTAGAATCCTTCAAGACAGTCCAGGTGCCAGTACTTTAAAAATGTTTAAACAAACCTGCTTGTCTGCTCTTGTTTTTCACTGATGTAAGAATAAAGGCTATTTTTTAACATTACTATGCAAATTAAATCAGAGATCAATATGCCTAGATAAATATAGTAATAGAAGCTATTACACATAGTCTGGAAAAATTTAACTCTATGAAACCATGTTTTTTCATATTTTAAAGTAACTTTCTTTGTTATATAAGTAATATATGTTCATGATAGAAAGACAAAAGAAAAAATTAACAAAAACATATTACTCATAATTGCAGTACCCAGAGATAATTACTGTATTTCATACATTCCCTGTCTTTTCAAAATATATATGTGCTTTAACTGAAATTGGACAATATCGTACACGCACTTTTTAATCAGCTTTTTTCACTCAATGATATAAGATATCACTCCAGGTCAAAGAGTATATTACAACAATACCAGTTTTGTTTATGGAGATATGGTTTTCCTTCACATGGATTGCAGTCATGTATTCAAATAATCATGTACTGTGACAGTTTGAGATTATTTATGAGCCCCCAAAAAGACAAAGATTATGTTTGTAAACTGGTCTGTTCCTCTGGGTGTGACACCCTTTGATTGTATTAAATTCAAAGGTTTCAAGTTTACTTAATTAGGTCAATTTAGGGCCTATGATTAGACCATGTCAGTAGGGCATGACTCAGGGTTGAGCCTCCACCCCCTTGGTGGGCTGACATAAATGGACACACAAAGAAGAAGACACAGGAAGAGAGAGAGCTCCATAGACATGGAAGACCAAGAGAACTTGGTCATTTTTAGTTCTGTCATGTGACAGAAAGGAGAAGCCTCAAACAGCTACAGCACCAGGAAGAGAGACCAGCCCTATGCCGGCCTACAGCTGAGACTGGAAGAAGCTGGGCTCACAGAGCCTTAAGAGGAAGAAGGAAGGAGAGACCAGGAAGCGATCACCCGCCATCTTGCTTCAACATGTGACAACAGACTTTGATGAGAAAGTACCTCTTCTGGTACTTTGAGTTGGACTCCTTAGGACCTTGTAACTATAAGCTTTTACCACGAATAAATACTTTTTATAAAAGCCAACAGATTTCTGGTACTTTGCATTAGCACTTCTTTAGCTGACTAATTTACCTACAAATAGAAGCATTAGTTATTTCCACTTTTCACCAATTGCAATGAATATGTTTATAGCAAAATCTTGGCCTTACTTGAAGAATTGTTGGATCAAAGGTTAAGTAATTTTAAAAAAAAATCTTCACTACATGGAGCTCTAAATGTATCAATTTCATTTTCACCATTAATATGTGATTGTAAATTTACCCTCACCTTTCAAAAACTAGATATCCTCATTCTTTGTATTTTTTAAATCAGACTTTAATGTATTAAGAAACAAAAATTTTTCCTGCTTTGCAGTCTTCCAAACTCACAGTTGAGAAGCTTGGTACTTCACATCTTTTCTCTGGGCTCTATCCTCCTTTTCTTCATCCAGAGCAATTCAAAGAACCCTTGAGGATTAGCACCAAATCAAATTGTGCTGCTGATCTTATTTGGTGTCCTACCACTCTCTGTGATTGAGCCATGAGACCAAGCTTTCATCTTAAGCCATTCCATTACAAGCTACTCTGGCTTATTCTCTGTCTTGGGACAAAGGAGGCCTGCCCTGAGCCTCTCTCTCTCAGACCCTGAGAAACACATTATATAGCCAAGTATCCCTGGAGCTGGTGCTCTACCAATCTAGATCACATCCCATTAATTCAACAAACATTTATTGAGTACATACCATATAGTAGGTCTTCTTCTAGGTACTAGGTAGAAACAAAAGGGAAAAGATATAGTTCTTCTCTTCAGAATCAAACATTGAGTAAATGCCCACTCTGCTGTCTAGGGAGCTATTGTGCGCAGAGAGATTAGGTTGTGACCACATCACCAAGGACCTTATGAACTAAGTAAAGAGTTTGGACATTATACTGTAGATGATGAAGCTCTTGGATGGTTTTAGACAAGTATTACCAATAAGCTCCTGGCTCTTCTGGCACCAGGTTTCCCTGACATCTGACATCCACTAGAGGACAAGCCTGGACATCAGGCAATAGCCTTAGGTGGGACTCCACTGGTTCTACATCTGCCTTCCCCAGCTTCCTCAGGGGCCCGTGTTTAAGTTCATTCTTTTGTCCATTCTCTGGGCCTCATCCTAGATGTTGCCCCAGAGTAAATATCTAGGCTTAGATTCTGACCTCATCTGCGCTATCGTTTGGGCCCAGGTGTGCTACATTAATTAATTTATTAATTCATATAACAATTGTTTACTTAGAATCTCTTATTTGCCAGACTCTGGTTGTACAAACACAAGTGAATCATAGTCTCACCATCTTTTATGAATTGAATATTGTGTTCCTCCCAAAAATATGTTCAAATCCTAACCCCTAGTCCTGTGAATGTGAACATATTTGTAAATAGGATCTTTGAAAATTTGTTAGCTAAGATGAAGCCAAACTGTGCTAGGTTGGACCCTAATCCAATATAACTGATGTCCTTAAAAGCAGAGGAAATTTATACACAGTTAGTAAGACAGCCACAGACACAGGGAGGGAGCTTGAATGCCATGGAATGCCAGCTACCCACCAAGAACGAGGGGCGAGGCATGAAATGGATTCTCATCTTTAAGAAGAAGCATGGCCCTGCTGACACCTTGATTTCAGACTTCTAGCCTCCAGAAGTATGAGATAATAAATTTCTCTTGTGTAGGACAACTAGTCCCTGGTACTTTGCTATAGCAGCTTTGGAAAACTAAGACATTATCTAAGTGGAAAAGGCAAATTCGTACAGATAGTAGCCACATGGTTCAATGAATACCACAAAGGTATGTGCATTAGCAGGGATGGAGCATCTAACCTGTCCGGGTGACTCTTAAAAGAAGAGAGGGAGTTTTCAAGGTAGACTAGATGGAGTAAAGAAATCCAGACAGAGTGGGTTTTGTAAAACCCAAACGTGAAACAGTTTGGCCAGTTGGGTGGATGGCAAGTTATTCAGGATGGCTGAGATATAGAAAGAATGGGTTGGAGTATCTTGAACTCAAGGGCATGCTATGACCTGATGGGAGCCCCTCTCCCTCCTCTCACTTTCTATCACAGCCTTGTTTCCCATGCTCTGGTCATGGGCCCTTCCCTCCTCACACCAATCGAAATATTACTGTCATAGGTCTCATTCTTAGAAACATTTTAAATAATAGTCTCTTATATTTTGTATAGCATTTCATAGTTCACAAAACACCTTTATTATATCATATTTGTCCCTTACAACTGCCCAATAGAGGAGAACAGATATTATTATATCCATTTATATGATGAAACTGAGATTCTAATAGTAGTAGTAGTAAGAGTAGCAATAAGTAGTTGACTAGTCTAAAGATATAAGAGTTAATTTAGAGCCAGAATGAAGACCATCTGCACCTCATCAGGTGTTCTCTCATCTACATAACCTGCATTTTCCTCTGCTATTTGCTTCATGTGTCATATTTCTCCAGTAACACATCTACATTTTGACAGAGCTTCCTGGAAATAACGTATAACCAATAGATTAATCTCAGAGTAGGAATATTGGGCCTGGCAAGATTTTTTTTTGTCCAGGCAGGCCTGTCATAGTCCATTGAATCCCACATCTGCCTCACAAAGGGCCAACCCAGAGCAAAGCCCCTGGGTATACTTTGCCAAAAAGCACGTCCAAATCAGGAAATGCCAAGCTGGGCTTTACTATGGTGTTAACTTACTGGCCCAAAGTAGACCAAATACTTTGGGCCAGTAAGACCAAATAGTAATTTATCTACAGTCTAGTCCATTACTCAGAATCCTTTGCAGGACCTTTGCCAGTGTTGCCAAGGCAACAATGACCCTTACCACTTCATTAATTTTTAGTTTCAATCACAAACTTCATGTTGACTTGGCTGAAAATCTTATACAGCAAAACTTTGACTCACTGGAATTCTAAAGGAATAAGTTTCTCTAAATTTTCAACAAATCTGAGGCTTTAATCATTCAAAACTTTTTGTCCACCTTTGTGAATAGAAATTTCCCTAAAATTCTTCTATCTATGTCATCCTCATATAATCAATGAAACATAATTTAATTGAAGCTTTTCTGGGTGACAGGTGCCAGAGTGGCCTTTCCAAAACACAAATCTGACACAAAGGTAAACTCTAAATCTTCTAGTTGAAGAATGTGCCTTTCACTGTTCACCCGAATTTAGCTTTCCAATCTCACAATTCTTAGCCTTTCCATATACCCTGTTTTCCAGGAATGTGAAATAAATCATTATTTTTAGAATATTCATGGAACACACCATGCTCTTTCATGTGTCTTAGCCATAGGATGGCCTTCTGAACCCTTCATTCTCCTCTTTTCTGCAAAGAAAATTCTTGTTCAGCCTTGGCTGTCTAGATAGACCACCACCTCCTATTTGAGGCCAACTCCAAGTCCTGCAAAACCTCTTCCCACATAATCCCAGAGCACACATACCTCATTATTCCCAGTATTTATGTGCTTGACTCCCTCACCCATCTTTACACTCTCTCTAGTTAGCATAGCCCTAGCCTAATGTAGATTCCAAATACATAGTCATTATTATGAAATAAACAAGTACTAAGCTAATTAATAATGACCATTCACTTGGAGTTCATTGTGTGCCAGACACTCCAATAGGGACTCTTCATGTACTTCTCATTTAATTTTCACAACAACTCAGGGTCACAGAGCTGGTATGTTCAGAGCCCAAAATCTCTTTTGTTTCCCAAATCCATGCTTTTCCTC
>PVKH010011347.1:0-17809 GCA_004027955.1 Chaetophractus vellerosus
TGCTGACCACAGGGGTCTGTAGCCTTAATTATATATGTATGGGGGGGTGCAGGGAGGTAAACAACTGAGAGCTAAATTTGAATATTAATCAATGCTATCCATAGCAGAACTCCAAAAGGTACCACCTTTGCAAAATGCATCCACAGTTATCCTTGATTCAAAAAGTGAACTTGTTCACAGCTGTTCAAAAGTGAGCCGTGTATCCTCGAAAATTTTTGTGAAAAAAAGTGATTAAATATATCAGGAAAAGTTTAAAGGTAGCAGAGTCCCATAAACCCACTCATTAGGGACCCATTTGCAGCTCACATTCTTAACTCCCCTTTCCAGCATTATGACTTATAGAAGAACCAATTTCTAGAAGGAAAGTAGCAGCTGGTGAGAGAGGCAGAAACAGAGGTAACTATCAGATTAGAGGGACAGAGCTACAGTATGTCACAGATCTTCCTGTGGTTACCAAGATTTGCAAGTCTCTGTGTTTAGTAAAAGTGTTCATCACACAAAAAAAGCAGACATACAGGCAAACACTTAACCATGAGCAAGGAGAATTACTTGGGCCACATAGAATCGGCTGCTTGAGGAACCAGAGACTATTCCTTTGGCAACACTAGTTCAGAATTTTCCATAGGTTCACCCTCAATGAGGAGGATGTGGTGTTGATGTCATCATTTCTGTGCATGTTATAATATGTTTTCTCATTCATTTTTGCATTCAACAAGGATTCACTGAGTGCCTATAATGCATTCAGTACTATCAATGGTTTGATTTGCCATTTTCAATAAATGCTTTCTTCATCTGCACAAATCCTGATTTAAAGACCTCGCTATATATTACCTCATCTAAAATACAGCATAGTAATTAAGAATGAAGGTAAGAAGCCAGAGCAATTCTTCAAGAAAAAGAAATAAAAAGCATCCAAATTGGAAAGGAAGTAGTAATACAATTCCTATTTTAAGATGATATGAAACTACATATAGAAAATCCCAAAGAATCTACAAGAAAGTTACCAGAGCTAATAAATTATTTCAGCAAAATGGCAGGGTACAAGGTCAACACACAAAAATCAGAGGTCTTTCAATATACCAGGAGTGAATAATCTGAAAAGGAAATCAAGAAAACAATTCCTATAATAGCAACTAAGAGTCAAATATCTAGGAATAAATCTAATCAAGGATGTAAAGAACTTGTATATGGAAAACTACAAATCATTACTGAAAGAAATTAAAGAAAACTTAGATAAAATGGAATGATACCTCATGATCATGGATTGGAAGACATAAAATCATTAAAAGTCAATACTACCCAAAATGATTTGCAGATTCAATACAGTCTCAATCAAAACTCCAACAGCCTTCATTGCAGAAATGAAAAGGCTAATCAATAAATTCATTTGGAAGGGAAGGGGCTCAAAATAGCCAAAAACATCTTGGAAAAGAAGAATAAACTTGGAGGACTCACCTCCTGATGTCAAAATTATTGTAAAGTACATCAATTAAAACAGTGGGGATATTGGCACAAGGACAGACATAAATACCAATGGAATAGAATTGAGATATTGGAAGTAAACCCATACTTCTATGGCCAGTTGGTTTTTGACAATGGGGGAAAGAATGGTACTAGGCAATCTGGATATCAACATGCAAAAGAATGAAAGTGGGGATCCCTACCTCACACCATATACAAAAATTAACTGAAAAGTTATCATCAACCTAAATGAAAAACCTAAAACTCTATAAAACTCATAGACGTAAACTTAGGGAAAGATCTTTAGGACCTTGTATTAGGCAATGAATCATTAGAGTTTATACCAAAAGCACAAGCAACAAAAGAAAAAAAATAGATAAATTGGACTTCATCACAAAAATTTTTATGCATTAAAGTACATTATCAAGAAAGTAAAAAGACAATCTATGGAATGAGAGAAAGTACTTGGAAACTATATATCTGAAAAGGATCTAATATCCAGAATATATAAAGGACTCCTACAACTCAACAATAAAATGGCAACACCCAATTACAGAATGTGCAAAGAACTTGAATAGACATTTTTCCTAAGAGGCTATACAAATGACCAATAAGCACATGGAAAGATGCTCAGCATCATTAATCATTAGGGAAATGCAAATCAAAACCACAATGAGGTACCCCCTCATACTCACTAGAATGGCTATTATTTAAAAAGGAGGGAGGGAATAATAAGTGCTGGTGAGGATGTGGAGAAATAGCAACGCTTATCCATAGTTGGTGGGAATATAAAGTGGTACAGCTGCTATGGAAAAGTTTGGTAGTTCTTCAAAAAGTTAAACTTAAAACTACCATATGACCCAGTAATACCACTTCTAGGTAAACACTGAAAAGAATTGAAAGCAGGTAATTTGCCCACCAATGTTCATAGCAGCTTTATTCACAATAAGCAAAAGATGGAAGCAACACAAGTATTCATCAATAGATGAATGGATAAACCATGTGGAATATACATACAATGGAATATTACTCAGCCATAAAAAAGAATGAAGTTCCGATCCATGGTGCAACATAGATGAACCTTGAAGATATCGGGTTGAGTGAAATACGCCAGGCACAAAAGGACAGATATTTTATGATTCTATGTACATGAAACAATGAATATGCAAATGATATTTTCTACAGAAAGTAGAGTACAGTGTTAATGGAGCACAATGTATGCAATCTACTCTAAAATGTTTAGAAAATAGATGAACAGATAAAGAAAGAGACAGATGACTGATAGATTAGATAGATGGACAGAATCATGTAGGAAATATGGCGAAAAGGTAAAAGGTGGTAATTCTGAATCTCTGGGTAGAGAGTATATTGGAGTTCTTTGTATGATTTTGTATTATTTTTGTGACTTTCCTGTTAGCTTGAAGTTATTTAAAATAAAAGTTTTCTTTTAAAGTGAATTAAGTAGATAAAAATGTCAAAAAAGTCAAGGTGAGAGTCTTAAAGTTAGCAAAATTGGGTAATCTGACCTCCTAATGGAGGCTTGCTTTAAGAAGATTTCTTTCTCTCCTTCTTTTTTTTCCTTTTTCCTTCCTCGTTCCCCACCCCCCTCTCTTACTGAGTGTTCTTCATGCTCCCAATACAATTTCTGCTGAAGGGCTTTGACCTAAAATAAAAACTGTATCAGTATTAAAGCAAAATGGTATTTTTCAGGCATTCACTTTTGAGTCAAGAGTTCAAAATCATAGTATCTTCCCTTGAATCATTTAGGTTTACCTAAAACTAGAGTTAACACCTCTAGAATGTGTGTGACATGAACATTTTTCATGAATGTAGAGGTAATTAGAAAAGTATTAACAGAAAATTACCTTCTAATACAAATCAAGCATCCTTATTATGTGATAAAAAGAAAGAACCATAAGAGTTTTTGTCACATCTCCAAGAAGAGGTGGCATACAAAAATCAACCTATCCCAAGCCATTTAGAGGTAGGGATTTTAAACAGTAGCTGCGTAGTACACAGCTAACAATATGCCAGAGGCCAATTATTCATTTTCTCTCTGTTTAGATCTCAGAGAGCTAGAGCACAAGAGCAAAACCACAATAATTTATACCCTCAGAGCACTTTTCTTGGAGTAGCATGGAGAAATTTGGCAGATTAACTTGCACTCACTTGCCAGACCTTTCAATAAATGCAGCATCTCAGTATCAACACGTCTTCTGGTGTTCACCTTGCTTCTGCAGATATTGCAATGGATGGATGGCAGAAATGAAAACAGTGAAACTAGACAACCTCAGGGCCTGGGGTGGTGACAGGCAATCAAAGGGATGCAGGACTTAAGGTAGAATGGATTTGTTTTCAGCCATGAATGTTGTGGGGATTCTAGCACATGTGCCACTTATTAATTAATCCCAACCTATTAACCTTTACATATATAAACCTTGTGCCCCTTTTCCCTCCGGTTGAAAGCCTGCTGAATTTAATTCACATTGATCTCAGCTTCATAGTTAGAATATAAAGAATATGAAGAGAAAATTCTAAGTATCTATTTTTATTCCTCAACGCTGCCTATGGTTCACGATTTCAAGGAGCACAGCTGAGGAAGTGAGATGCAAAGTCAGCACACTTGAAGATGTCGTTCCCTGAAGAGATGTCTGTGTGCGTGGAGGGGTGGAGGGGTGGAGGGGAGCTGAGGTTCCCTGTTCCTACTTGTACTTCTTGCTTGTTTCAGTGGTTTTATTCTGCCCTGATTCCCTTTGGGTGCAGCCCGAGCAGCTCATGCCTGCGGTGGCTTGAAACTGTATGTACCCTGGAAAGCATGTTCTTAAAAGAATCCGGTCCTGTGGGTGGGGATCCACTGTAAGCAGGATCTGTTGATGAGGCTGCTTCAGTTAACACGGGACCCACCTCAGTCTGAATGGGTCTTCATCCTCTTACTGGACCTCTTTATAAAACAATGAATTTCAGGCAGAGAGAGAAAGCCACGGAAGCAAGAAGCTGAAATCAAGGAAACCCAGAAGAGAAGGGAGAGTCCAGCAGACACTACCACGTACTTTGCCATGGGGCAGAGGACGCAAGGATCGCCAGCAGCTGGTCTTTGGGAGGAAAGCATCGCTTTGATGATGATTTGGACATTTTCTCAGCCTCAAACTGTAAGCCTGTAAGTCTCAAACTGTACACTTGTAATAAATTCCCATTTTTTAAGCCAATCAATTTTATGGTATCTGATTTCAGCAGTCTAGGAAAAGAAAACAATGCCCCAATAAAGAACTATTGCCAAAAGACAACTTGTCCTCTGCTTATTTCCACAGTCTCAACAGAACAAAAGCAAAATAGAGTAAGTCACCATTGTCAAATGATCACTAACAAGTTTCTCTCTCTTCTCCTTTTCTTCCTCCCTCCCCTCCCCTCCCTTCTCTCTCTCTTTCTCTCTCTCTTTCTTTCTTTCTCTCTTCCTCCCTCCTTCCCTCCCTCCTTCCCTCCCTCCCTCCCTCCCTCCCTTCCTTCCTTCCTTCCTTCCTTCCTTCCTTCCTTCCTTCCTTCCTTCCTTCCTTCCCCTTTCATCTATCATCAACCAATCATCTATCCCTCTATCTCTCTCATCCATATCTATCAGCTATCTATGTATATGTATGAGTATGATATAACAGTAAAATGACAGATATACAGAATGGTAAAAATGTATTACTCTAAGAAGTATATAATGCAAAAATAAAATCACAGGATAGAGAGGTATAATTTACATCAAATACATTCTACATTTATTTGACTTACCATAACTACCTTAGTGAATATATGTTATTTTTGGTTATACTAAAACAACCACTACCACCAAAAGAAAAAAAAATATGTTATTAAGACCATCTGAATAACTTCTTGGTGGCAATTGATAAAGTGTTTCAAGCCCTTAATGCTGGAAAGATGCCACCAATGAGAGAAATCATATGGCATTTCCACGAGTTATGGTTTCTATTTTATTAAACACTCACCCTCAAAGACTCTTTCACAATGTTTTAAGATATTCTGATGCATTCTAGCATTTATGCTTGGATGCATATGACATTTTTCCTGAAGTGCTATATCAGTCTAAATCCTAGCTTTCCCTTCAGAGAAAGTTTTCCCTTTCCCTTATGTTACCATAAAAACAACGGTCTTTTTTTTTTTATGCCAAATTACGTGGAATTATCGAGAAACCCTTGAGAAAAACCAAAGTTATCATTGCATTGCTTTTCAAGCTATTTTCAAATTATTTGTATTAACATCTCACTTTTTTAAGCTTATAAATTTGACAGTGTTTTTATTTTCTCATACAAATATCCCATAGTTTTAATTTTCTTCCGGCAAACATCAACATTTACATATATGTACATATATTTAAACAAAAATAACCTTACATCACAAGCGTGTTTTTTAATTATTTCTCACCACAGGACCAGGCGTGGTTAATTTTACAAGATCATGACACCCAAGCAACTTTACCGCAAGTTTGCTGGCACTCGCGGAGCGAGGCAAAGCATGAGTGTGCCTCCTCCCTCTGGTTCTTGGAATTGCCAAACCTGCCCTGCTTGCCACTCTCGGCCCTCTAATCCACACCCTTAAAGTATTTTCTCATATAAATAAATAATAAGAAATAACTACCTGTTAAACACAGGTAGCAGGTTAGCCATGAAGAGGCCTCATTTAAAATACAAAATGCAAATGGCTCCAGGAAGTGACTGAAATAGTTCCCGCTATTTTTTACAGAACTTGTCTTTAATCATTCATTTCTTCTGATCAAATACCATCCGTCTCGGTTCGAAGCCCTGGCAAGCGACCAGGGCTTTAACAATGCTCCCACTCTCTCAGTTGGCTCCTAACAGAAATCTTTCTTATTGAATGCTTTAGTGTGGAGCGGTTGTGAAAGGCAAACCCATTCTGAATCCGTAACTACACTGGAGGGCATAACTGCCCCTTCATTCGCCAGATGTTTACTGGGTGCCTACCACGTTCAGGTCTGTGGCACTCACTGGATGCTGGCTGGCTCCGTGTTCTCAGCTGCGGTGGGATTTCCTGACTTTATTAACTTCTTGCTCCGCCCAGTCTTGGTCAGCTGTTAGTCAATGGCTTGTAGCCAGAGATTTCATTTGAAAGGGAATTATTCTTTTTAGAACAAAAGAGAAGGAGTAGAAAAAGGAACACAGGCTGAGGTTTCTGCTATTGTTGATCAAATACCTGATTCCTCTGGTTAGCAATTGTCACACTAGTTAGTTGACAATTTTTCATTAGGAAATTTACGGAAGCCAAGTATTTACACCTGGTCTCGGCTGCCCGGCACCTTCCCCAATTGGTTCCTTTGTCAAGACTTTGACTCAACCTTAAAAAATTTTGTGAGTAGGTTTATGTAGCTTTTTATTACAGAGCCTGAAGTCAGCCTCTTGAAGTAATATTCAATCCTATTAAGATAAAAGGATGCTAAGAAAGAAATCCTCTGTAAAACACAGTGTGAGGTAGACCCTGATATTACCTACCTTTAGCTTCTGATTATGTGCTTTGTATAATGTTTCACTCAAGTTCCTGTGCTAAATCTGGTTCTCAGCTCACACGGTAATTTTGGAATAATTTTTGCCACTAGTTTATGAGATGGTAGCTTTTAAAGAAACTACCTCAAATCTCTGGGCTCCCACTGTGACCAGTGACAGCTGATAAGTTGAAACGGAGGAAAAACAAGCACTGCCAAGTGCAAAGCAATTTGCACGGCTCCCGGCCAATGTGAAGGAAGCTAACGGAAGGACTGCTTTGTTTTCTCAGAGCTACTTGCCTTGCAAACTGTAGATTTCCCCAACGCTGTTCTGCCGAGTGATGTGGTGCCAGTAGGCGCTACGAGGAAGGGAGATGGACTTGGACAGCGTCATTGGCTCGGTCAAGCTTGTCTGAAGCTGCAAGAAAAAGAAAATGTGTCTCAGGTTTTATTTTAAATACTAAACCAGGTCTGCCCTTTGAAATGTTGAGGATTAAGTGTGGGTAACCTATGGCAGACCCTGTTAGAGGTACCTGCCCGTCATCTAAGGATGATGTTTCAAAAAGCAGAAGGATGACTCATAAAAATATGAAAGGAACATGTGTAAACAGGAGTGCAGGTCAGTATCCAGTGCCGAATCGATTGTGTTCCACCAGGCTAAGTGACCTGCATTGCTACGGGCACGAATGACGGGCACTGCCATCAGCCGCCCATCAGGCTCTCTGGCTTCTCAGCGCATTGCTCTGCAGCCTTGTGCTCTGCAGCCTTGTACGTGAGGAGATCTAAGGTGCAAGAAGCAGCAGGTGGTGCCTCACGGGTGTGATTTTTGTGACCATCCTGGCTACCAGGACCTCCTCCTGACTTCACCAACACTTTTTCTAGGTTACCTTATTGCCTTTTGCACTTTTCCTTTGCTGTTTTGAGACTACCTCCTGGGCTAAGCATTCATGCTAGTGTGTGCTCACCTATATAAAATTCATCTTATAAAAGACTGTTAAGAAAGTAATTTTCCTTTTGCTCTGTATCTCCCTAGTGATTGCCTACAGATTTTAAAACTGTATTAGTGCCTGAGACACAAATCTATACAATTGGGAGAGGAGAAATTTAGCATTTATGAATTAGCACTTATGAGCCATTCTTTATGTGCCTGGCAACGTGCAAACTGGTTTCATATATTATCCCATTTAATGTTCACATAAATCATCAACAAATGTGCCATTTGAATTTTACAGACAAGGGAAATGAGGCGCAGAGAGATAATATAATTTGCTCATGGCGATATAGCCAGTGAGTGATGTCTCTGAGACTTCCAGCCCATGGTGTTCTCCGGCTTTACCGAAGCTCACGGTAAAATAAATTGTTGGATCCATCTTCTTTAGGGAGCAGATAAGATGAGAACTACACCAAGTGGGTAAATCCCCCTGGGCCAAGGCAAAAATGCTGGCCTAGGTTCAAAGGAGAATGCTCCAATAGGCTACAACATGCTCCAATATGCCACAACATGATACAATGTGCGAGGCCAGTCACAGGGCTTTTAGACACACAGGCTTTGCTTTCCCCAGACCCGATAGCAAATATCAATCCCCTCACAGGCAAAGCAGTTACACTTCTTTTTTTTTTTTAATTCAGTTTTTCCTTATCTCTAAATTGGAATCACTGTTAACCTATCTTGCTGATGTTACAAACAGCATGGAAGATGATGCTTCAGAGTGAAAAGCACAGTGTTGGTCACTGATGAGAGCTCGGTGAAGACTGCTTCATTATTTTGGCCCCTACTGCACGGGACAGATGGCATAGGCCAGAGCTGTCCACACTTGCATGAGGTCGAGGCATGGGAATTTGTCCCAAGCGGGTATCAAAGGGCAAAGGCACATACTTGGATCTACTCCTAGATCTAAATAGAAGTTGAAAACTCAAGGAATATGAATAGGGGGAACAGCTGGTGAGTATGCACAGTAGGAAAAGGTGGGAGATCGATGGGAGGCGTAGCAGAGGTTTTAATTGTTCATAATGTGAGTTGGGGAAGGCTCGCCGCAGCTTCTTCAGGATCTAAGAGAGAACTAAGAAATGCCTTTTATTGGGTGGCTATGTTTCCCGGTATGGCTGAGACAAGCGACTGGGGTAGTGAAACACGCTCTAAATAAGCAGCACTGCAAAAATACTAATGGTCAGGAAACGCGCTACAGGGAAAGGTGACGTGTCTGTGACTTGGGAAAGTGCAGTGCTGCTGAGCAAGGAAATGCTGACTAAAGGACCCTGCTAGTTGAGGGCATTTTGTTTTATTCGTTCTTGGAAAAGAGCTCATGAACTTGACAACTGTTTGGGAATAGAGACCCTGGAGACCTTGAGCCAGCCAAGCTTGGCACTGTTTGGATGTATTAAAACACTCCTCTGAAGTTTGAGTGTATGGGCAATTGGTTTCTCACAGACTTGGCTTAATTTAAAGTGGGGGAACAACTCACACTTAATCTTCCATTTTATTCAAGATAAATGGAAAGGAATTACTAGACACCTTGCTGAGCTTGTACCAGACTAATAAACAGATGTTATTTAATGGAAGTTGTTGGATGTTATTTAATATTGGACTTTGCAGAATATTCTTTTCATTAAAATTGAAATAAATGGATGTTATTATTATATATTTTAAGCCATGTGTTGGTCAAAATACTTTCAGATACTGTGAAAAAGCTGGACATTAAATAACATCAGAAAGAATAACAAAAATATCTATAAATACGTCAAACACCATTCTCATCTATAATCAGCAATGCTTCTAAGAAGAATGTAAGTGGTACAGAGCTACTCTTCGAATATAAGTAATATAATTAATATGTAACAAAACATTAAATTTCCTAGACATTGCAAGTCAAGTTTTTGTAATGCATACATATCTAGAAACTGTAGTAAAGTTTATATATTTTCCAATGTCTACACATAATGAAAAATGGGATGAACTTTCAGTGGTGGTCGTAAAAATGTTATCCATTTAAAAATAAAGCTAAATGGTTTTTCTTTTCCCAACCATGTTATAAATTAGCTAATAATTATTGAGCCATTATTAAAGGCAAGGTGGTATTGTAACTCCATAAAGTAGATATTATTATTGCATCCCCCTTTTGAGAAAAGAAACCTGAGGCACAGAGGAGTTAAGTGACATGCTCAAGGTCACACAGCAGGTAAATGTTCTGGCAGTGTCTTTTCTAGCTTGACCTCAGTAGCCACTACGCTCTGCTGCTTCTGAGTATGGGTTTGCACTCATTTAACCCATCGCAGGAACTGACAGCGATGCTCACGTTCATTGAGAGCAACCCTGATCATCTTCCCATGCAATTCTTACCTCAAGTTCTTGTCTTCTAGTTTGCCTGCTACTAACCTCTATTTTTGTTTCTATTTTGCAGCACTGTGCCAAAGAGGAGATAGTCTGATTCACGGCTTGTATGTGCATATGTTGTAATTATGTTCGCCTGCTGAGAACTTTTGAATAATCTTCTGAAACCCGTTGTTTCCTTTTAAGAAACCTATCCAATACAGTTTCCATATTAACGTTCTGTTTAAATGTGTACTGTTTTCACTTTTGTTAGGCAGTCATTTGCATTATATATTATCATTTCTAATTTAGTCAATTAGATGTTTATATATAATGCATTTTCGAAGGGATATCCAGAGTATCCACAACAAATTTGAATGGAAAAATATGATATAAATAACAATGTTTTTCTACTATATTGTGTGTTTCCAAACCACTGATAGAAAATTTTACATTGCATTACCATTTCCTTTGTGTATTTATGCAGAAATGTACGTTTTTCTTTGTGTTTGTATATTTGTTTAAAAACCAAATTTTCTTTAGTGTTCTGAAACTATGAACAACAGTAAGTGAATTGTTTAATCAAGATCCACTTCAACGATCAACTATAATAATTTGTTCTAATTGAGCTTGTGTTGGATCATTACAGTGTCAAGTCTGTAGAAAAAGAAAATGTCACCAATGTGTGAGTGGCATTTCCCCACAGGGAATTGGTTTATGTCAGTCACAAGGCTCTTGTCTTCTGATTAATACTTGGTAATATTCAACAATAGAACCACAAATAGTACTTTGAAGAATGGATTTATTAGCAGCTATTCCTATATATGAGATGTTATATACCACTTAACAATAAATCAAAAATCACACATTTAAACTTTCCCCAGAATTTTTTTAACTTCTATGAATATATTCAGAAAAGTGACTGTAAAAACTGGCTTTCTGTGTACTACTCCTCAGAGCATTATGCTTCTAAATTCTTCATATTTTCAGAGCAGGAACGCTAATTTTTTCATACTAATAGAGATTTCTGTAAAATATGGGTATGAAGAATGTTTTCACTAAAAGGTAAACCAGACTGCCTAGGATAGAACCCATTCTCAAGGATTCCTTAGTCTCTCAGAAGTTATAAATGAGCATACGGTCTTTGGCTAGAACAGGTATTAAAATATTTTATCCAATCTTAGATGACATCAATTGTAAGATGAAGTGTTATTTTATGTAGCACTAAGAAAGAATAAGTGCTGTTGATTAATGTGTAACTCATATGGACTTGAGTGATGTTAAAATGTAAAAATATGTACATCTCGGAATTGATGCAATATGGTAGTATTTACCAGTTCATGAAACTACTTAGACAAAAATTATTTCATAGGCTGGTGACTGTGAATATAATAGTAAGTGTTAAAGTATAACTCTAGAAGGACAACTCAGTTAACTTCTAGTTTCTATTTAATTTGATTTTTACATAAAGCTAGCTTCATTTTCTTTCTCTTTTCTCCCTGTATCCTCTCTCTTTTGCCTTCCACTGAAATGAATGCATCATTTAACACAAGTTTACTTACCAGTGGGGCAGTTGGTAGAATGAGACAGTGCTGCTTCTTCATCAGCAATATTAGTCTTACATTAGGAAAGGAAATAAAATTTATTTTAACTAATTATTATTTTAAAAGAGTTGTTGTTGGAACAATAAGTTGTTTTTTTTTTAGTTTGTGTGAATTTGACTTCTATTTCTTACATTTCTAGTAATAAGAGCATGTAAATTAGAAGCTAGAGAAAGCAATATTTTAATGTTTTCAAGGAAAGAAATTTTATGTGGGACTCTGACCATAATTTTTTTTCTATCCGCCAGAGCTTAGGAAAACTTTGGATTGGCAACTCTGGACAGCAGCACATTCGGCAAGTCTGGCTGGTGGTGTTTTTGGCATTACCACTGTCTTGCCATCTTCCTGGCATTTCAGTAACACTGATGATATTTGCCTTTAAATTGTGCCCAGAGACTTTCTGGTGAGATGAGAAGGCAGGGATTAGCAGAAAATAGGGGCATTCCAAACACTGTTGTTTTTTTTTTTCAATTTTTAAAAAGGATACACTGTAATTCTTTTTATATGATGAAGTTTATCTGCAGATGCGTTTTTAAATTACTTGCAATGTTAGAAGATTAGAAATTACTGTAATGACAATCCTCTTCCTTTATTTACTTATTTTTGATAAGCTATCAGGAAAAATCTTTTTTTCCTTCCTTCTTGCCTCCTTTGTTGCTCCTCACCTGTCCCTGTAAAGCTTAAGACATAAAACCAAATTTCAAAAGAAAGCTTCTCTGCCATCGCTGTGTGTGTGTGTGCATTCTAGATCTCTGGGATCCGCCTCCAGCTTTAGACTGCCTGAGCTTGTAGTAGGTGCAGCAAGACCAGCTCGGCCTTGGACGGCAATTGCTTGCATCCACTCCCCACACCTGTCTCTTTGTGCCATAGGACACAATAAACACACAACAACATCAACAGCAAATGTGAATTAAATTTTGTTTTGCAAATTTGGGGGCCCAAGCTTATTGAAAATTCTTGAAAGGGTTTAAAAGTGTTATTTAGCCAAAGTTGGGAGAAACGATTTACTGTCTTCACTATAACTGTAAATCTTATAATATGCAAAGTCACTCCTGCAGATGGATCACCATAATAATAATGAATACTTTCTTGGTGCTCTCTATGCGCCAGATCTTATTCTCAGCACTGAATATATACACACAGAATCCATATGACAACCCACACAAGTTGAACTAGTTGAACTAGTCTATCCCCACATTACACAGAAAGGAAAACGAGACACTTGTAGGTTAAATAACTTGCCCAAGATTACACAGCCAGTAAGTGGTGGAGTTGGAATTCAAACCCAGGACACAAACTGGGTGTTCTCCTTTATGCCAGACAATTCAGTTGTAATTATCGGAGAGTTCTTAGAATTTCCTTCATGAAAAGCAATTTAAATGAGCCTACCTATGACCATTTTCCCGTCTAGAACAATTATGAGTAAAGAAGACCAACCACTGTTAACTAATAGCAAGTGACATCCGCATTTGTTCATCTTGGTTGAAAATGAACATGAGAAATCGCAAATATATGTTGATAATGAATGTGCAAAATTTAGAAATAATTTGAAATTTAATAGGTTAGTTTTTTTTTCATCTGATTTAAACGACTAGGAAAATATCATCTCAATTAGATAACTGTTGCAATGGTTTAAATTTGTCCCATATATTTGGAAAAGAATAGGTCTCACCAGTGCCTACTGAGTAAACAGCTCATTAAAAAGCAGAGGGTAGGAATGTACTTCTGCAGTCAACCCTCAGTCACCCATGTAGCATTTTACTGATGCTGCAGCTACTCATTGTCCCTACTGAAGGTCTAATGTCCTGTATAAGGCTGACTTGCACTTGTCAGCCTTAGGTGTTGGCAAGACTCCTTAACCTATATCCCAGGTAGAGAGATAAGAATGTTTATGCAGTATTGAAAAAGTTAGAAATATATTCAAAATAACTTAAGATCATTTGTTAGACTTCTTTGTTTTCTTATCTTTAAAAGATAATTTTTGACACAATATTCTTATGTAATTAATAATTATTTTTTAATCGAAACTAATATACTACCAGATATGAAACCGTATAGTCTTAAAGTGGATTAGAATTATGAATAATGTTTTTCTGGTTGGTGACCCACCTCTATTTCCCAAAGCACCACCCATCCTCCCACAGATGACATTGAATGCATCTCTATAATCCCTTAAGAAGGAGCGTACGTTCACTTCCTAATGTTATAACCAATAATAATCGCACTGCTCTTCCAAAGAGTGAGGAGTAAAACTTATGCATTTTTCAGCCTGTTATAAATCTTACTCTCTCAGAGTTTTTACTAAATTATTTCTTAGGTTGGCCTTGAAACTCTGGGATAGTTCCAGGACAGGATATAGACAGAGTATTCTGATGGTTGACAAAGGATAAGCTCCTGCAAGCATTTTATTATTGGCTCTGAAATAAAGACAGAGAGAAGTAGAAGTTTCAGAGAAAGGTAAACATGACAGGAAACGTGGAATGCTTTCTGACAGTAACATAATTTTCCTAGCTATTTAAAGTCCACTTTAGAATCTCAGATCCTCCAATGAAATGTGGAGATACCCAGAGAACATTGCCTCTTATTTCATTCGTATGCCCCCCGCTCTTTGGGTAACCATGGAAACAGGTCATAGGTAGACACATGGAGGGCAGGTTTGCAATTTGTGGCCACAGATAACTGCCTTTGTGGTCACTGAGTCTGGGGTTAGAAAGGGAGGGGATGGGCCTTTCAGATTCAAGACCTGAGGGAGCTAACGTGGACGGGCCCACCCAGGCAGGCCGTGCATCACACACCAGGGACATTCATTTCCAAGCTGACAGGTGACCGAGGAAGGAGCCTTACCCGGGCCTTCTGCTCCATTTCTAGCATTAATCTTTCATGTTGCTCAGCTATGGCCAGTGTCGCAGAATGGACCTTCTGATAGATCATTTCTCCTTCCCTTGTCTGAAAAGTGAATAGTCCTTCTCCTGTGTCACACATTCTGTGAGAATAGAGATAGGGAAAGAGATGGGTCTTCATCTGTTCAACTGGGAGACAGTTTTCCATGTAACAAGATGCCCTTGCCCTGTGTTACCCAAACAATGCATTTTAAATGGTAGATGAGGCTGGAACTCAGGGCAGAAAATCCATTATATTTAGATTTTTTTAAGATGAAGTGTTCCCAAGAGTGTACAGGGATAGGTAAAAGTGATTTGTGTTACTGTGGTGCATGTCTTTCCACTATTTAAATAAAAGCAAATAATTGTTTTCTTTAAAGAATTTCATGTTTGTGATATAAAAGCAGTATCACCTCTGATTTGATAGCTCTTGAAACTTAAAGACCTTAAAACAATAATCTAACTTTACACCCATTTCAGCAGGAACCAAAGAGAAGAACTATACAGCTTGTAGCTGATGGATTTGCGTACATAGGCTGGCGCTTTTATTTAAACTGAATAGCCCTTAAGTAAATTTTGGTCTATACTTGGCAACAACATGGCATGTATGAGACTCTTTTTGGATATGAGGATTTGCATTTTGAATTTTGGCCCTACCACTTACCAGGACTGTCACTTGGGGCAAGTTGTTCAACTTGCCTGACCCTCCTTACCTCATCTCGAAAATAAGAATAATAATGGTACTTGTGCCTTAAGATGCTAGTGAAGGTTAAAAGAGTTGATTCACAAAATATTTACAGTGTTGCTAAGCACCCATTAAGTGCTAAAAAATTCACTATTACTATATACACTAGAGTGCAAATTTTGAACTAAACTAAATATCCACCATAGAGAAATGGCTGGATTAATCATAGCTATTTCAACTGATGGGCTATTATGCAGCTATTAATATGTCATTTAAGAGAGCATATAATAACATTAAAATATCTTAATATGTAAAATCAAGAGGAAAAAGTCAGAAAACAATTTTTTTCAATTATATAATTATAATTATCTTCTTAAAACATAATTTTTTTATTGGAACAGAACCACTGGCAAGTCGTTAGTACATAGGATTATAGGTCAACTTTATCAACACACACTAAGTCTAAAATGAAAAATAAAATGGTCTAAATTAATATTTTAGGTCAGCTTTAAAAAATATCAATGTGATGTAATATGCAGGTATTGGATAGTAACAATTTCTGTGTTGTGTAGGTTTTCATGTTATAACATCAAAAGATTTGCACAAAATGTTCATAAGGCCAAACTATTTCTTCAAGCACCAAAAAGATTTTGGATTCTTCTCTATGCTTCTCCAAGGAGCTTTCAGCAGAAAAGAAATGTCTCAAGAGGCTTCAGACATTACAGAGACTGCAGCTGAGATCCCTTAGGGCCCAATAGAGCCAGCACTTAGCTCCTGTGAAAGAGATCTCAATAAAATTCACACAGCGTGAAATGGAAAGTCTGGGGGGAAAATGAAGAGTTTTCACAAAGTGAAACAAATGAGCACTCTCTGTTGATTCAGAGAAGTGAAGAAATCCAGCCACAGCAGTGGAAAAAAACCGTACATAAGTGCGTGCGTTTTGAGATTGAGTTTTGTTCGTTGTCATCTGAAAAGCACTGCTTATTAGCCTTTGGAGCCGAGATGACAAAGATGCAAGCTGTTATTTCACAGTCAGTCATTGAGATGTACGGGCCTCATGCTTGTCCGTTTCTGGGACTTGACTCTGCCTAGTGGAGTAATTTGAAAGCTTGCCAGGGCTTTTTATTTTCAGTCTCTGAAATAAAAAATACAATAAACTTTGGCCTTTGGTCAAGAAACAAAGAATTTCAAAAAATGTTCTCATAAAAAGAAAACTTTTAGGTGCAAAGTGCTCTTTCTACAATATCTGTACCAATGCACTAAAGAGAAGCCAAAAGTAAAAATTCTCCAGTAAAATTAACTCACATTTATGACTTTTGACAGTAATGTTGGAAAAAAACAGCTATAGACTCCCCTGCTTATTGTTCTTTTGGGGCTGTTCAGGCTCAAGGTATGGAGACAGTTTTGTGGGCACAAGCCAGTATTAAAGAAGATGATCTTTCCCCTAACCATCTTTATGGTTTGAGAAGCGCTGGTCTGTAGAGCTCTTTCTAAAGGCACGTAGGCTACCATTTCATTAAAGCGGGATGGGAAATGACATGGGGCAAAAACTGAAGACAAATTGGAATCCATATCTGTGCAACTAATTTAAGACTGTGACATAGGAAACCGAAGTTTAGAAAGGACGAAATACAACAAAAATAATCTTTTCTAAAACTTGGGAAGAGTGAAGCAGAGGTGCTAGTTTATTTGAAGAGTGTTTATGTATGCCTGAGGCCTCGGGCCATGCTCTACCAGAGAAGTTTATCCTAACAATGTGATGGTGAACGCCTGTTTTTGCCCTGGAAAGCGGGCAGGGGTAGGGTCTGAGTAGCTGAGTACCCTGCTGCATGTCTGTGTGATGGACCCCAGGAAACACCAACGTGTGGTGGGCATGGCAGGTGCTGTCACACATAGCTGGGGGGAATGAAGCATGTCCCGTGGGACTCCACTGGGAAGGGGCACCTGAATCTTGTGCCTCGTTTCTCCTGGACTTTGCCCTGTATCTTTTAATCTGTATCCTTTCACTTAATAAACTGCTACCATGAGTGTAACTTTCCTGAGTCCTGTGCGACATTCTAGTGAATTACCAAGCCTGAGGTGGTCTTTAGGACCCTCCAACACACACAGCCAGCACATGGTAGGTGGTCAATATATTTTAATACAGTAAGAATCTAAGCTCGTCCTTCCGGTAATGACTGGTTTTCAAATTCCATATCTCCAGGGATCTAAACAAAATATCCTCTTTCTTGATTCTAACCTCACCAATCACAGAAGTGCAGGAAATGCCATCTCTGTCAGTCTTGCTGTTGTTGTATTCTAATAAATAAGCAATAAGTAACATTCATATGAACAGATGCATCCTTATAAACAAGAAATTTACTCATTGAGCCTGAGTTCCTG
>PVKH010011348.1:0-17792 GCA_004027955.1 Chaetophractus vellerosus
TAAAATAATAAGACGATTTCAAATCCTTCTCCTCCCTCCCCGCTCTGTGGAGAGAAGAGTGAGGAGAGGAAAACTGGAAAAGCCTCTGTGAAAGAACTTACAGCTTACCTACATTGATCAGCAGACACAGCCAGGGGTCAAGCCCAGGGAGCACTGCTAAAAGGTTAGGTTGCAGCCAAATTGCAAAATTCGTTGGTTCTCCATTGAGAGGTAGGTCCACCTCAAAAGGCAGTGGTTCTGCTTGTAGAATCAGTTCTGAAGCTCTCAAAATATTCCAGGATCCCAGCGGAACCAGTAAGACTCTGGTAGAATTAGTCAGGGGGAATTAAAAAAAAAAAAGACAAAAGACAACGCAGGCATATCAAGTCACCTTGAAACTCATCTTGCTTTCTATCTGCACATAGATAGATACAATCAGAATCACATATATTTAGTTTAACGTGTAGTTGGTACATATGTACGTGGTATTTCATACATATAGCCTGTTTCATGCATACAACATATGTGTACCATTTATGCACACACATACATGATCATGGGCTCACTGCTCACACATATATGCTTTGTAAGTTGAGTTTCGGGGAGGAGGGCTGGTGGCAGAAGAGATGAGTGCTAAACTGCAAGGGCCCTGAGACCAGACGGCCTGGGTTCATTTCAGGCTCTGCCTCTCACTCACCAACTGACCCTGAGCCACTGACCTTAATGACCGGTGCCTCCTGCCTCGTCTTTAAAAGGCTGCTGGCCTTGTGTTCAGGAGAGAACGAAAGCACGCAGCGCACTCAACCCGGTCCCTTACAATTAGCGGGCCCTCAGTAAACCTGAGCTCCGGAGATGACCTCTATTAGCAGTCTGGCCAGCAAACACAACGAGGGCTTTGCGTTTACCCGGTACAATGCCAAGGGCACCCACTCAATGCAGGGATGCACGATGCTTTCCGTTACTCATTGGATTGGCTGTGCTTTGAGATGAGGAAGGCGGTAACCTGGACGCACAGGTCAAGTCAGCACCCGTCTTAGACTGCATGAGAGTCTGGTGCCCCAAGCTTACCGAGTGAGCATTTCTAATAGGCTGGGTTTGACGCCCTTAAATCACTATTAGCCACTTCTCTGAAAGCTATTTCCACAAGGCTAGGAACTAGATGTAATTTCTATTAACAATGCACCAAGAAGATGCAGAACTGTTATTGTGATTAGCCATATATTTTTTCAGTAATTCCCAATTACGCCCAAAGAAGCAGCTTGAATGAGAGATGTCTAGATAGACAGATAATGTAGATCTCTCTTTCTCTCAATATATACACGTATATTGAATGAGAGATGTGGATAGATAATAGAGATATGTATCCGTGCCTGTATCTACTGAATGGAGATGCACATGTATACACACGTGTAGGTATTTGCATAGCTATTTATATCTTTATATGCAATTCAGTCAGGCAAAAACTGAAAAGGGCTTTAGCTCCCTGTGGTGCAATCAAAATGTGATACTTAAATATGACTTTTTATCTCCTTCAGCTCTGCAAGCAGGAATGCTAAAACCATTTTCGTTCAACGTCTCCTCACAGCCTAAGCAAGTGGCTTGCAACTCTGGGCACATATTCGAATCACCTGGAAGCCTTGAAAATATCATGATGTGCTCACCTCACCCGGACCTGAAAGTCTGGATATGGGGCTTCTTAAAGGCTCCTCCGGGAATTCCAATAGGCAGCAAGTTTTGACAACTCCAGACCTAGGGTCAGCGTCGTGCTAACCAGAGCCGCCTGCAAATCTCAATCTTTAAGTATCACATTAATCTGAAACTTTTTTTGGACAACATCTAACTTTTAAATAATAATGAACCTACTGCCCTCCACCCCTCAAATCTACTTCTAGACCATACATATGCACTAGTATTCCTCTCAGTGAAAATTTTCAAATCTATAGATTTTACTTACTCATAAATTTAGTTTCATTGCACAAGACAGATTTTTCTAGACAGACTTGTTAGACGTGCAGCTGCTTTATGAAAACAACACAGAGACTGAAATTCAAGACAGCATCAAATGCATGTTGAGCTGATCCTTTCTATAGCACTAATGTTAAGATCAGCTCAGATAAATTGCATTCAGCCTTGGTGACGTGGAAAGCATGCAATGCCTCCTAAAAACTGCTTTTTGAGTAAGCACGCGTCCTTTAGATGTTCACTTGCTTAAAACACAATGGCTTCCTTGTCACAAAGATGGTGCCGAAAATGAAGGAAGCCCCTGCTCCTCCCAAAGCCAAAGCAAAGGCTTTGATGGCCAAGAACAGGCAGGCACAGCCACACAAAAAAGAGCACGGGTAAGTGTATCAGTCAGTCACAGGGGTGCTGATGCAAAACACCAGAAACCGGTTGGCTTTCATAAAGGGTACTTATTTGGGGCAGAAGCTTACAGTTAGCAGGCCATAAAGCCTAAGTTTTTTCCCTCACCAAAGTCCATAGCCACGTGTTGGAGCAAAATGGCTGCTGATGTCTGCCAAGAGTTCAGGCTCCTTGAGTTCCTCTCTCCCGTGGCTCTGTTTCTCTCCAGGCTCAGCCCCTCCGTTTTCTCCACAAGGCCAGCTGTAGACTACCAGGCCAATGGCTTGTCTCTTTTTCCCGGGGCCTTCTCTCCTTCCTCACGACCAAGCTCCTCTATGTGTTAACTTCCTGGGGCTACAGCTCAAAACTCAGCATCAGAACTCCAACATCAAAACTCCAGCTAACTCCTCTGCTCTGCCGTGCAGTTTCATCTCTGAGTAGGAGTCAACGCCCTACTGACACGGCCCCATCAAAGCCCTAATCATAACTTAATCACACCCAGAGGAGCAGACCAGTGTACAAGCATAACCCAATGCCTATTTTTGGAATTCATAACTCTCTCACACTGCCACCTAAGTCACCCACCTGCCAGGGCACAGGACCCTTGTGAGGCAACCAGACAGCCTCAGAGGAGCGCCCCAGGAGGAGCAAGCGCGGGCACTGCACCATCATCAGGTCCCGCCCGACCACGGGGTCAGCCATGAGGAAGGTGGCGGACAACACCACCCCTGTGTGCACTGTGGGCGACCGCCAGACCGTGAAGGAGCTTGATGACACTGGCGGGGCCAAGGCCAACACCCTGAGCAGGCCTGATGAGAAGACAGCATGTGCCCGACCTGCTCCCCACTGTGATGCTTCAGACGTGGCCAACAAAATTGAGATCATGCAAACTGGGTCCAGCAGGCTTTCCAAACATATTTTTTTCACTGTTAAAAAGAAAAAAAGGAACCCAAAATGGCGTGCCCACATGTGATAAACTTGCATAGAGCGAAATACACTGCCTCCAGGCCAGGACATGATGCTGGGGGCACCTGAGAGATGGCAGCAGCTCAGGCGGCAGTGTGAGGCACTCAGCGGGCGAGGGGGGCACAGCTCCGCCTTCCCTCACTGTGTCATCAGAGGCCCAGCACACCACGCTCGGGAGCCAAGGAGCTCACCCTCTCCGACACGTCCCATTCAACATCTAGACCGGCACATGGCTTCCATTTTGTCATTTTTCCTTACTTTTCATTTGACCATCAGAGAGATTCTTTACCCTGTAGTTAAAGGTGGGAGTCTCTAGTTACTTTGGAGAGTCATTAATTTCCATTTACATAAAAATTGAATATGACCTATATCTGCTTTTGCATTTAAAAACTCAGCAGTATAGCTAATATTTTATTGGGGTGAAAGTCACATAAAACTGACTATTTTGAAGTGCTTAATTCTATGGCATTTACTACATTCAGTGTTATACAACCATCACCCCCAAAACATTCTCATCATCCTGGAAGAAAATCCTATTCCCCCTGGGTAGTCACGTTTCATTCTCCCCCTCCCAGCCCGAGGCAACCACAAATCTACTGTCTCTATGGATTCACCAAATACGGGTATTTTCTATAAATGGAGTTAGGTAATATGTGACTTATTATGCCTGGCTTCTTAGGTGATATTGCTAATATATTTTTTAAAAACCTATTGTCGTTATTTGAAAAAAAAAAAAACAAAACTCACCAAATCAGTATTTTATATGCAGTAGCTTCTGATTATAAAGTGATTTGGGGCAGAGAAATTCCATAAATTTCAAGGGGAGATGATGATAAACAAGGAAAGGGCCAGTGGCCCAGGAGACACTCGGTAAGCCCAGCCTTGAACCCAAGAGTCATTTTCAAGCCTTTCTTTGGCTCACCCCTGCATCCACCAAGTCTTGTCAACTCCAATTCCCAAAGGTATCCTCAATCTGTTGGCTTGTCTCCTCCTCCACCGTGACCACTGCCTTTTAATGGGCTCCTAGGACCCTACCTGCACAAATGGCGTGGGCTCCTAAGTGCTATTTTGCTGTGACACCTGGCAGCCAAGGTTGGTCACACCCTGTGACTCTGGACTGTCTGCCCCGGCCCCTCTGCGACCCCGTCTTGCAGCCTTGCGCCCTCCCATCTCCTCCTGTCTTCACATAGTTGGCTTCTTCCCTTGGGGGAGGGGGGTCCTAGCTGAACTCTCAATCCCACAGTGGAATCTCTTCCTGCCTTCATGGAGTTGATATCATAGTGGGGGAGCCAGATCAGTAAACCAGTGCACACAGAAATAAGTAATTACATATTGCAATATCCACTCAGTGGGAAGTAAAGTAAGGGGAGAGACCTGGCAGGTTAGGGAAGAGCTGTGGGCAGAGGGGCTCGGAGATGGGAAGGGGCTTGCCAGTTTGAGAAACTGCATGGAGGTCGTTTGGTCACAGCAGAGCCCTGACGGCCCACCCACCGAAGGGGAGCCTCGTGGTCACCCCCTAACAGGCCATGCTTCCTTTTCACCACTGCACTTATCACCACCTGGTTTTTCACATGTATTAATTCTTTTTTAGTGTCTGTCTCTTCCTCCTAGAAAGAAGAGCCCATGAAAACAGGGAGCTCACCTTTCTCCATCAACATCCCACCTCTAGAACAGGCCCCGGCATGCAGCAGGGCCTCAGGAAACGTTCGACGAATCAATGGAAGAATACGCAAGTCAGAGATTTCACGGAGAGAAAAAGCTCTCGTCCAGGTTGCCCTGGGTAAGACCCCGGTACCTCTCAGACTCTGTGGAAGGGAACTGCTCCTCCTCATTGAGAAGACAAGCTCTCAGTCCTCTGCATGTCAAAGACGGGCTTGGGCGAGCGCTCAGAACTCTCACACACTAGAGGCTGGAGGACATCTGACACAGTATGCAGTGGGGAAACCCAGGCATGGATTCATGTCTATTACTGCTGCCTGTAGCTAGGATTTTATGCATACAGCGCAGGGGACAAAAACGAACTTAAAATTCTAGACCATCGATTACAAAATTTCACCAAAAGCTGTGAATGCAGAGAAATGACTCGGAAGTGTTCACCATCAAACTCCAAATTACTTTCTAAGAATGAACTTTGACTTGCTAACATTTACCAGACCTCAAATTCCATTCACAGCGACATGGAAAGGTATGTTTTATATATATCTGGCAGCATAGGGAACTCCTCATTTTTCTTTTTAAAGGAAAAAAAATATGTTTCTTTATGGAATAATTGATTCACTGGGTAGACTTAAGGATACTTTATTACTGAACCAGTATGTACAAACTCTACCACGAAAATAACAAGTCACAGAATATCAGACTATTTACAGTACATGTTTTTACAAAACGTTTTTTACAAGATTATTTCTCTAAATAACAAGACAGACATACACAAAACTCAACCATTTTTATTACATACATAAATAAATATTGACTTTCAATGACCATTATAAGAAGCATGATTTCTACAGACCATATGGATGAGAAGGTAGAAGTTCTGTTATCTGCACACTACAATATAATTTGATAAAGGAAAAAAATAACTTTACATATAGACCTCTGTTAATCACTCTGTAAATTGTATAACGTGCTAAAATCTTCAGTCGAGGTAAGACAGTCATCAGAGTCCACGCCATACCTCAACTCTGAGTCTGGCCTTGCAAAACCACAGAGAAGAGTCAACGTCTTTAAGGATTCATTTATACTTGAAAGTGAATGTTAAAGTACATGCAAGGCCTGGTTAGCCTCTGTGTCTCGGTTATAATGTGAAAGTTTCTACAGCAAGACTTATGGAGTTATTTGGAGTCACGGGAATGAGTAAGCTTGAGGAAATCCTTGGCACACGCAGTAAGAAAGGGCATTAAATAAATAAGTCAAGATCACACATGACATTCACCAACACGTTGGACAACGGATACTTGTACTTGCATTATACAGACACAAGCTGAGAGTGAGTCTTCATCGGGTTTGACAACAGACATGAAAGAGACAGTTTAGGACTTGGGTTTCCAACATAATA
Source organism: Chaetophractus vellerosus (assembly GCA_004027955.1). Lineage (NCBI taxonomy): Eukaryota > Metazoa > Chordata > Mammalia > Cingulata > Chlamyphoridae > Chaetophractus > Chaetophractus vellerosus. The sequence goes on from PVKH010011348.1 coordinate 6,344, forward strand.
TGCTCCTGGCTATTCCTCAGGCAATTTATTTGGTCTCCCAAACAGGGCAAATTCTCATCTATTCAGTAAAGATTCTTCTATGGCAGTGAGTCTCACCCAGAAGTGACTTTGCCCCCCAGGGGACATCTGGCGATGTCTGGAGACATGTTTGGTTGTCACAACTGGGGGCTGCGGAGTGGGGGTGGGGGTGCTCCTGCCAGGTGGCAGGTGGAGGCCAGGGAGGCTACCACAGGTCCCTCCAAGCACAGGGCCGCTTCCACCACAGAGGACGTGCCAGATGCCCCCCTGGTGAGGGGGAGAACCCTACTCTAGGGGCTCAGTTACCTTTTGCAGGGTATGACCATATTTTTAAAGTTTGAACTTATATAAAAATTTCAAAAAAATACTCTGTCTTGAACCATATCCTCTCTTATCTGCCATGTAAGGCAATTAATGACTTCAAAGCGCACATGCCCATTTGTAAAAATCATTCTCTAATGTTCCAGTTAGAAAAAGACAGTAACTACGTTTATAATTAAGGAGTGAATGAAGACAGTGCATGTAACCATAATGCATTCATGTACTTTGAGTTAAATACCTGTATTTGATGACACTTTTTTGATGAGCTCAATATCTTGAAACAGTATTATCACTTTTTCTCATATTACAGAATTTAATCTAATTTCAATAAAACATATTAGAGAATTAGGTACCAAAACTATGTTTTTAAAATAAAAACAGATTTTATCACTTTATTAGGGCCCTCAAATTTTTAAAAATCAAGAAAATTATATTTTTGTTTATTTGAATATTGAGATTAAAATTCAAAGAAACTCATGTTTCTTTTCATTTTCATTAGTAGCATTTGTCTTCCAATAACGCCAATACAATTAAAATGATTGAATATTATAGCAAAATTAGATGCTCATAACAGCTGTTTGAGCTTTGTTAAGGAAAGTATAAGCTTCAGGACCTTTATCTGAAGAAAAATATATTTTCTCAATGTCTATTATCCAGACAAAAGCAGCAATTAAATTTTATATAGTTTAATAATATTTTGTATCTATATATATACTCCTGCCATTTAACGCTCCACGTCAGTACTGATATGTGATGGCACAAACACTTGGATCTGATGGTGACAGTTTACGGTAAAGAGTTTCGATGTGTAAAACCGCAAGGACGTGAATGCAGATGCAGGAAAGGGCACGAGAAGATCTCTGCGGTGACGGCTCAGGCCTAGGGTGGGCTCAGTGGGAGCGTGTTCCCTGCTCTTTCCATTCAAACCCTGGAAGGCTTGGACTTGTGCATTTCAGAACCATGTTGTGATAACCCATCCCAGCCCCCTTCAGGAGCTGCAGAAAGACGCTCAGAACCAAGGCGAACTTCGCTCTGAGACTGTGATTTCATATTACACGTACAAAGCTGTAAAACGTTCCCTGACCGTCAAGCTTTTAGTGTTTTAATATACAGGAACAGTTTTTTTAAATATCTGTCATTGGGTATCCATGCCGAAAGACTGAGTTTTCCTAACAGGTGCATTTACTTATTAATACATTTTGTTCTGTGTTGCCCTCTCACTTTGCAGAACAAGCCTCCCGAAGCCCATGAGCTCTGAGTTGTCATCGGGAAATCTGCACGCACTAAGTAATATGGTGGGGGGGGGGGGGGCGACACGGGGAAAGTCCTACCATCAAGACCTAACAATGAGTATTATGTTACTGAAACTGGGAAGGCTTTGAAACTTTATGAAATGTTCCATTTTGGTAAATTGCTCTTTTGTCATGGAATCAGCATTGATGGGAAAACATATCATCCTCATGACCGTGAAGACCTTTATCACTATCCCCCACTGTGGAGTGGTGAAAACAATTTCTTCACGATGTGTTACCATGGTGTTTGCACGTATGTAAGTGTGCAGACACACACAGCTATGCTCATCTCAAACTACGTACGTCATGCCAACACACGCTGCAACACGCCACACGGACAGCGGGCTTTCACTTGAGATCGTGCTATAAGGAAGCAGAACAGGAGGAGTTTCCCAAACTTGAAAGTAAAAAGATTAAAAGCAAATAACTGTCCTTGTCTACTGAAGTCCTTTTTAAAACATATCACTGAGAATATTCTAGGATACAAACAGCTTACTTTGATTAAGAAAAGGCAAATCTCAGTCAAGATTTGAAAAATGTTCAACAATTGGCAATATTTCATTTCAAAGCAAGAGGTCTTGTGAAATTTTAAGCAGAGGTTTTGTGAGATTTCAAATATGTGAGGGTTCTAAAACAAAATGTAGCACCGGCTGTTTTTTTCTTTTAGAAAAATAAGGAAAAATATAAATAAGACAATATATAAGAAAAATCTGTCATCGTATAGGATGCAATAGTAAAACATATCCCCAGGAAAGAATTCTAATTTCCCCCAGGCAAAATCTGGTTAGCAGCATAATTCATTGAAGGCTTGCCTACCTTCTTTTAGTGCCGTTCATAAATCCTAATTTACAGATTTAATTTCCTTTGTATAAAAAGAAGCTTAGGATGCTTAAAGTGGGAGCATTTTTAGATTAAAAAGAGTTGGCATTTCAGGCTACATATTTTCAGTTAAAAATCATACATGCTAAAATCTTCTTATAAAAGATTTAAATAATATAATGGGGACCAAAAGCTGAATAGACTCAGTTGATTTTGCAAATTAAGTCAGTAACTTAAAAAATATTTTTAATTAAATTCATGCTTAGCTCGCATATGAATCGTGCATTTGTTACAGTAATTTCTTTTGAGAATTTGCCCCTCCAAATTCAACAAAAATCTCAGTTCTGCTTAATTCAGTAGAGATGAGCAAACCGTAGGAGTTCTTAAACACCAAAAAAGGAAGGAAAATTTACAGTTAAGTAGCCTATTCTTCATCTTCGCCACTGTCGTAGGGAACCGGTCTCCATGTTCACTGAAGGAGCACTTGTCACGTTTCCAGATATATCTGAGATTAACAGAAATACTTACTGCGTTAGAGATACCTAGGAGAGTAAGGTCCCCCGAGAAATACCTACTGCTTCTCGCGGTACGTAGTCTAGTTGCTGCAACTCAACAAGCTTACATTCATTCAGTCTGAAAACTCTTTTCAAACAGTTTAGTATCTCTCTGCTGACGGCTTGAAATGATGTGGATGGTGATGTTTAAGACGGGGTCCTAGGAAGTGACAAGATGTACGTATGAGTCATATCACTTTATACATATTGAATCAATGGTAGAAAGACATTGACTTGTAGTGAAAGCATCAGACCCGGGCAAACAGTTCTGCTCCCATCCATGCCTTCCCTGTTCCAGAACTGAATGCACATATTCGTATTCTCTCTCTCCTCTCTGTAGCACTCTCTCCTCCCAGGGACTCCTCCCCCTTCCTTCTCCCTCTTCCCTCCCTTAAAACCGTAAGTAGCTTAAGAAGACAAACCTCTTTCCCAAAGTTTACAAATTATTTAAGCAAACCACGATCCTCTGTATTTCCTCAATTAAAGAAAATTAAGTACTTAAACAGCGTTCCATGGAGGAATATCAGGAAAGCACTCCATCCAACCCTTGCAAACATAGGGGCTACCAAATTCTCCCGTAGAGATAGCTTTCATTTTCCTTTAAATTATAAGCATACAAAGTCAGTGGGGCAAATGTGACCAATCATTTAAAAACTCAGAGGCAAAACTAGGATTGCTTCTGAATTTTCCTATTCATATACCAAAGGTTAGACACTGATTTCTAAATTTAAAGCTAAAAAAAAGACAATTTTAAAAACCAGCAAGAGGGGGAACCGGCTGTAGCTCAATTGGTAGGGCTCCGGTTTACCACATAGGAGGCCCCGGGTTCGGGTCCCAGGGCCTCCTCGAGAGGGCAGATCGCCTCGAGAAGGCAAGCTACTGCGGGCATTGCAGAGCCACCGTGGGCAGGGGAAAGCCGCCAGGGGCAGGGCAAAGCCGCCACGGGCAGGGCAAAGCCGCCACGGGCAGGGCAAGCCGCCACAAGCAGGCAGGCCGCCGTGTGGTGAGCTGACTTAGTGGGCCGCCGCTGCGGGGGGACACAAGCAGACACAGAAGAACGCAAAAATGAACACAGCAAGAACAAGCAGAAAGGGGGGAATATATAATTAAAAAAATAAAAATTTTAAAAAAGCTCTTTCTTTAAAAAAAAATTAGCAAGAGGCTACTACTTTTTAAACAGTAGGTAAAAGTTTTTGCTTGATTTAACAGTCAGCCAGGTAGGTGGATCATATAATGAAGAAAATTAGTATACTGCAGTGAAATATATGCAATAAGAATAAGCTCCTTAGCAAAATACTATTCCTCTTCCATGTCTGGTTTAAAATCTTACCCTTAACTAATTTCTGATAGGAGACTACATGGAATTTTTTCCATATGTATTTAAGGTTTTAAAGACAAGTGAAAAGCATGTATTATGCAGAAATAAATGAAAAGAAGGAAGGAGGGAAGAAAGGGGAAAAAAGCAATTAAGCATAAAAAAAGCATAAAAGCAATTAGCATAAGCCTAGTTTATGCTACGGGGCTAGAGCAGTTAGAATAAAAACAGTGAGTAGCTGCAAAGGGGCAGGCAGGTTTTAGATGAAGAGACCTCTCTATTTCATGGGCAGTGGCAATCACTTCTCACAGGGTTTTTGTCAGGACTCTGCTCTCTGTCCACCTGCCCCAAGAGGGGTTCTGGCCCCACACTCACTGGGAGCTGAAGCTGGCGGGAGGTCAGGGGTCCGGAAGGTTCTGACTGTGGCTGGCCCTTCCCCGCCTGTGGTCAGCACTTGCACTTCCAGCCGGTAGAGCGTGGACGGCCGCAGGTTGGATACAGTTAGGACATAACGGTCCTGAGGAAGTTACACACAATGGGACACAGGTCAATCCTCTTTACGAAACAGCACAAGGATCCGCCTGATGACATCTTATTCCCCACGTGAGAAAGCGGCCGGAAGGCACGGTAGAGTGGTTAGAGTGCTTTCCGCAGCCACCTCATCTGCTGGAGAGCTCTGCTGTGTGGTTTCTTAGCACCTATCTGCGTTTGGCAGCCTGAGGTGCTTGGCAGTGCTAACATTTGCCAAGATGCCAGTTCTCAGGGCTTACGCTGGGACTTCAGTTTTTATTCTTTAGCATAAGACTTTCCCATGGTTTAAAGTTTTCAGCTGCACATCTTGTGATGTGAATTCTTGATAATCTGAATTTCAGTGAATGAGCCAACTGCTTTCCTTAAAACACAGTATCTGTCAATGCCTATAATGGAAAATGTTTATTTTTATGCCAGCACATTCCCTTAAAAACTCAATAAAACCCAATATGTTCATAGAATAATACTTTTTAATTCCATGGAATTTTTCCTTCCGGGATTTAAGTGTTTTTGGGGGCAGGAGTTGGATATTGTAAGGGCATTTTCAGAGAGGGTAAAAGCCCACACAAGACTTATTTTTTTTTTTTTTTGGTCCAAGCCAAGGAATTAAGTAGCTTGAAAGACAGGCCAGCTCATTACGGGCTCTAGCCAAATTTGAAGGGGAAAAAGGAGGACACAAACTAAGATTCTTTTAGCTTTTTTTTTCCTTCAATTCAATACTTCAACCAGGGCACTTGGCCTGGAGGGACGAGGGTTATCAAAGCTAGAAGAAAGCTGGTGAAATTGCCTGCAAACAAGAGGGACCGGAGAAGGTCTGTTGAACAGTTGGCTCTGGTCATCAAAGTGCAGCTGGCTGACAGTTTACGCTCTCTCTGACGCGCTGCTAAGACTGCATTGCAAGGGCTCTGCAAGGGGACCGGGCGGGCACTGGACTCCGCAGTGCAGCCCATGGCTCGGCAGTGGCTCGCGGGAAGGGGGTGGGCTGGCGACAGCGAGGGGCGGCACCTACGGAGGGCAGGATCTGGGACTGGGAGACGATGCTGTCGGGCAAGCTGTTCTGCCGGCTCTCCGTGGTGAGCTCCGCCCAGGTCACTTGAAAGCCGGTCGTGGGCTGGTAGAGGTTGGCCTTGGCCATCTTCCAGGAGAAGTGGCCCGTGATGTTAACATCGTGGACGGTGAACGAGGCAGACAGGTTCTCCGGCTTGGTTAGCACTTTGGAAAGCCCAGGACCTGTGGTGATGCAAAAGTGGAACAAGGCGGTTAGCTACTGGAGAGAGAGAAAACCGGCACTACTTAACTTCCTCGTAGGAAGTCAGGCAGCCCTTCTGCGGGAAGGGAGACGCAAAGCTGGCCTCGTTCCTGAGGCATGGCTTCAGACCACCTCTTAGGCTTTAGAGGGTAAATGGGGTACACTGAGTAGGTAAGAGTCTAGGGATTGGAACTTTGCACTAAGTGTTTCTAATCCTGTGTGTCTGATCCTTAGAAATCTGCTTTGGGAGGGAAGAAGGAGAAAGTAACGACTCTGGCGAGACTTGGCTGTTTCTTAGAGAGCAGCGATAACTGAAGGGAAGAGAGAGGGATGGGTCCTGAAATTAGATGGAGGATGCCAGGGGGGGCACCTAAGGAGCATGTGGATAGGTGCCCACTGCAGGAGGAAGTCTGGTGGGAGGAGGAGAGCTAGGGCAACATGGAAACATGAAGGTAAATCACCTGGCTGCTTGCCAAGGCTGTGGCCACAGGTGTGGACAGAAAGGAGGTCATTCACATCAGGGCATGCCAAATCACAAGTGGAATATAGCTGTCTGGTTTCATTTCTAGAAGGAGAATATCGCCACCAAAGGAGAGCTTTTCAATGTTGTTAGAATTATTAAACACACACCTTCGTATGTACCCTATCTCCCACCTGGACAATTACTTCACAGTTCAGAAGGGGCTGCTTATGGTTTTCAGGGTCTCATAAAGTACAGTTTAAAAACGTTTTCAAAATGCTGCTGGAAGTTCTGCAGGTCAAAACTCACCTGCTTCGCCAGGGCAACTGACGTGCTTGTGACTTTTCCCCTTAAGAGCCGAGCATGGTGGAGTAGTGAAGAGAACGGTTTCTGCCTTCAAACGGCCCTTCGGCCGTATGGGTTGGACAGTCACCTTATATTTGCAGGAAAATAACAGATCCTGAAGAATCATATAATTTTCCTAGAGCAAAACAAACGAGAATATGCTACCAATGAATTTCATTTGGCATAAAAAAATGGTCAGGCGATGAAATCATATTCCAACAAGGATATTTTACACGCAGCTTGAGCAGTATGGCTTTTATAAAAAGTACAAAGGAGACACTGCCCATGTTTTGATTAATTGTGGCTGTGAAATACCCCCATGGATGTGGATACAGCTCCTAGAAGTCAACAGTCCCATAGCCATTCTGCTTCAAAGCAGCCAACTTCTGATTTCTGCAACCAGCTCTCTGAGCTGGCAGCAGTGCGGGTGGTAAGGTTGGGCTCTAAATAGGAAAGTGATTTTTTCTAATATAAGAAAAATAACTCCAGCTTCTCTGAGACACAGGCTTAGTTTATATGTAAGAATCTCTAAAAAAACTGCAGATATTCTTTTAGCAATATTTTTTTCCCTTTTTGGAGTGTGTCATTGGTCGCTGTCACAGTATTGTGATTAAATTCCAACACCAAGAAATAGGCTGAACTGCAGTCAGTCTTAGATGTGCCTTCACGCTCACTGAAATACCTTTGCTGTAACTACAAGTTTGTGACTTTGTGTCTTTTCTATTTGACCGTCGAGGTATAGCCATCCATTCTATTTGACGTCTGGTAAACTTGGCGGATGTGTGCCGAAAGCACTGAGCGTCTCTGTCCAGTACCCACTTACCAGGCAGCAGCTGGGCCAATGGGAAAACAGGGGGCTGGAATGAAATTTAAGCCCGAGGCTCAAGTCCTCCCCGGGGTTTCGAGCACTTGTGAAAGGAGAGGGGGATCGGCTGCTTAGTCCTGCGGGCTCTTTATCTGAGAGGTGATGGGGACTGGCAGACCCAACCAGCACAATGACACGAAAAAGTGAAGAGCAAGGAACGAGAGCTAGACAACCCCCAGCCTGCCGTGTCTCTTTGGGCGTCCGCATAGTTTTTCTTTAGGAAGGGACTGCATTCTATATGGAATAGATCGGAATCCAGGGTTAGCTACTAAGTGTTCTGCTTCACAGACACTTCAGGAACACTTCCATACGGCATGGAAGGCACACGTCTGTAGCGAGAGGTAAAGTAGCTGATGCTTCATCATAGAATGAAAATAAATTCCCTGGGTCTACAAGTCATTTAAACACGAAAACAGACAAGTTTACAGCTTTTAACAGTGGTGCTTTTTTGGAATTGTTTATTTCTATCAGATGCACTCCATATGCTCAGTAAATAGATGTTATCACTTTCAGCATTTCTGAAGATAAGCATTTGGCTGGGTAGCGGGTTGAAAATGAGGCAGATTCCAGAGTCCCAAGGTGCACATAAGTAAAACAAGTAAAAGCAACCCCCCCCCATAAACACAAAAAAATGGTGATTCCTGCTTCCGTTTATTTCTTTTTCTACTTTTCAATTAGGTTTCCCATTTTTAAAAATATCTGTTTTCAGTTTTTATTGAGGCTACAAGTTTGGGAAGAATTTAAGGATAAGTAGAGGAAGAATTCATGAATTTGGGTTAAGGCAAGTCAAATCTAGTATAAAGCTGCGTTTCTGTAAATCCAGTTACTTGCTTTTATCTCACTGTCATAAAGTTATGTAATCAAACATGCTTCTAAAGATATTTCACTTGCTCCTTTAGGAAATGTTCAAAATTGCAATGTTCTAGTTGAATATCACAAACCAAAATATTATACATTTGGGACCTTGGTTTGGATTTCTTAAACGGTCCTGATGTATGACATGTAAGTTGCTGCCATTAGCACCTGATATAATACAAGGTCCCCTTAAACACGTTTGGTTGGTTTATTGATTCTGCCATTTTGTTCTATAACTCATGCACTGGTCCCCAGATATTTGGAATATTACTCTGGTAGTAATGACAGGGCTGATATCCTCAGTGAGTTGAATGTCGCTTTAAAGCTAGAAGTGAAAACGCTGGTATATGGGACAGATCACATTTCTCTCTGCCTGGAGGAGTCAGAGCTAGTTCGGGACACGGCAGAGAGGCGGTGGATGATATTCAGCATCGTGTAGAAACGCGCTGGTAAAATAATACCTTCAGGTCATTGCGCTAAGCCAAAATCCAGAAAATAATTCCAAAGTTCGCTCCAGATAAGATGAGGCAAACAGATAGAAGCATGGCCCCCTGGCCTCGGAGCTCCTGAAGAGCTGTGTTTAGCTCTGCCTGCTAGGACTTACCATGCGTTTACAGCAGAAGACTCTTGCAGGGTAATGTTAGGGATGGGAAAAGGTACGAGTGAGTCTATGAACACTATGTTTTTGCCTCTCTTCTCATTAAGCAATAGCTCCCTTGGGTGGAGGAGTTATCCATCTGACATATCTATTTCCACAGTCTTCTGCCTGACCACGTACAAAGGTAAAATGAGTCTGCAAGCAACGTAGGAGTCAATAGCACGGGCTACATACATGGGTCATGCCAGATGATTTCTCCAATCCGGGTGTTTCGTTGTGGGCACATAACTCTGGAAACCATTGCACATGATATCGGTTGACACTGGGATCTAAAATATCAAAACACACAAACAAAAAGAACAGGCCAATGCTTTTGAATCTTGGGAGAATAGGAAGGGAGCAAATAAAAGCCCAATGTGGTCACACACTGCATGGGCAAAGGGAAATTTTAGATTGTATATAAATTACCACACACACAAAAATACCCATATAACTGTGCCCTACATAGAGTAAACCCTAATGTAAAAAGTAAGTGAGAGTTAATAGCATAATTATGATAACATTGTTTCATCAACTTAACAAAAAGACCACACTAATGCAAAAATGTTAGTGATAGGGAAACCTGTGTGTGTGGGGGGGGGGGTGTATGGGAATTCTGCAGTTTGTACATGATTTTTCTGTCCTCCTCCAACTACTCTACTAAAAATAAAGAAATAAAAAACCACACAGGTGAGCCAAAAGAGGCCTGCAGATTTGGTATAATTCTGATCTTTTTTTAGTCATGAAGAATTAAGTTAGGAAAAACGCATTACAATGTCAAAGAACAACGGTGCCGCAGGAGAAACAGATCATTGGTTAAGTAACACTAAAACGACTCCAAAGATACCTTGAGAATCACCTGGCCGTGGTTTCAATGGTAAACTCCTAGGAGAAGGGGTGATATAATTCCCACATCACAAGAAAGAATCAGCAGCGGTCTCTAAACCCTGTATTTATCAGTAAAGAAGATCGGCTACTGCAACCATGTGGGAACAAAAATATTTTGGTCAAACTTGAAAAACTGGGCATTAAGATCTGTCCCCTGTTAAAATACTGCCATGCCAAAGTTCCCTTATCCGCAGATACAGGATCCCAGCTTTCCTGTGCCCGGACACGAGTGCACCACATACTTGATCCCTAATGAAAAGGGACTTGGGGGTGAACACCGGCCCTTTAAACATTTTCGTTCCTGGGTGGAGTAGCATATTTTCTGTATGTTTCTTTATTTTGGACAACAAAGTGGGGAAAAGACAAAATGAAGACAAGCAAGGCACTGAGTGTGGGAGAGGAGGTTTGGACAGCCGTGGGTTTATTAATCCCTGCAGCAGGCCCAGGGCATGAAACTGCACGGTTTTGCTGGTGATTACCATCTTGGCCCAAGCGTTGCCGCCAAGCGTTTGATGGGGCTTTTCAGAGGGGAAAACGCTTTGATGAAATTGGGTTGATCTAGTGGGAACTTGCTGTGAGCACTTTGGAACCAGAAAAGAGGAACTATGAATAGGAGAAAGTAAATGGATATAAAGCGGGTACAAGCAACCTTGACTTAAAAGAGAAATAATTTACTCAAAGTTTTTAACTTTTACACAGCAGACACCAAGGATTTTTTTTTTTTTCCAGCGGGGGCAGGGGGAAGGAATTATTCATTTTGTATGAAGCTGATTAATGGCACTGATGAATTGACAAAGTGGCGTTCTGTATTCTGGGCCCGCAGTGAACTAACCACAGAAACCGCTGCCCTCGGGAAGCTCACATACCAATAGGGCCAGACAGATAATAAACAAAATGCATAAATGAAACATGTTCGGTTCGGAGGCAATAAGGCTATGTATAAATACGGAAGGTGAGGACACAGGTGTATAATAAGGCGGCTGGAACCTCTCATCGATAAGCTGACTTTTGAGTCTGGATTTGAAGGAGGTGTGGCAGTGGATGGGGCCATGCAGATATCCGTGGGAAGGGTTTCTAGGCTAGTGCTGCCTAAGACTTGACCATGAGGGTGGAAATGTTTCTATGTTGTAACCAACTAAGCATTTGGAATGTCAACACTAGTGCAACTGAGGAACTGAATTCTTAATTTCTTTTAACTTTAATTCAAGTTCAATTTTTTTAAAAAAGATTTATTTATTCCCCCCACCTCTGGTTGTTTGTGCTCACTGTCTGCTCATGTTCTTTTAGGAGGCACTGGGAA
>PVKH010011350.1:0-17810 GCA_004027955.1 Chaetophractus vellerosus
AATAGTTTACTATTGCAATCCAGATAATTCCAAATAATTATCTTTCCCACTTAAGTTTCTCTTCCTAAACTCAGTATTTCTATTAAAGTCGTCATTCTAGACACACTGATAAATCTGGGGCATCTCTGATTTATTTCATTTCCTTTTTACCCTCATTCAATGAGTTCTTATGTAGCCAGATTTTCCCTAGGTTCTTGGCTAAGCTACAAGAAATGAATTTTGAGAGCAAGCTGGGTTAATTAGGCCAGTAATTTACTAAGGATGGTGAAAAAAGAAATGGGAGAAAATAACAGATCATGGGTCCCAGCTAGAGAGGAAGGGGCTGAAGAGTGATAAAGAGGGCTGTTTTACAGACTACAATTCACCATTATAGACTATAAATCCCCAGGTCTACTTACATGTTCATTATGGTGGGGGCGGGAGGGGGTAGGCAAGAGCAGGGGTCAAAAGACAAGACAGGGAGAAAAAGGCAAGAGAAGGGCCTTTCAGACTTTGTACTTGCTTTTTGAACCATTAATTATTCAATCCCTCTGCTAATGATAGGAGAAGAGTCCCAGCTGTTTTCTGTTTTGATTGATTACCCCAGGAGGGCCCAATGATAAGTCCCCTGGAAAATATCCGGGGCTTCTCCTGGCTTCCAGAGGAAATCTCCTTCTGAATGGGGGACTCTCACAGGGGTCTTCCAGCAGCCATCTTGGGGGTACAAATGACCACATGGATTTCTTGCCAGGTTCCAGATCCATCTATTGATTCACTAACAAGCCCGCTTCACTTAATCCAATCATTCCTCACATCTCCCTCCCAACAATGGATTCTCTAGCAGTTAACTAAATTCAAAGCCTCATTATCTCTTGCCTGGACTATTCAGATTGCCTCTAAATTTGTCTCTTTACCTTCAGTATTTTCCTGCTCCAAATTCCTCACAAATTCTAGGGTCTAAAGTACAACTGAACTTCATCAGTTCTACAGAATCTTTTATGATGTTACACATAGATGGTAAAGGCCGTAAAGGCAGACACCCTTATTTTCACCCTGATTTAACACACCATTGCTGGCCTGAAGTTGGAGGAGGCCCTAGGATAAGGAATGCAAGTGACCTATAGGAGCTAAGTGTGGTCCCCCACTGAGAGCCAGTAAGGAAATGTGGAAATGTTCTAATTAAAAGAAACAGAATTCTGCTAACAATAAGAATAAGCTTGGAAGCAGATTTTCCCCTATATTCTCCAGATGAGAAGTCAGACTAGCTGACACCTTCATTTCAGATTTATGATTCCTTGAGCAAAGAATTAGGTCACACAGGTGCTGGATTTCTGACCTAGAGAAATGTGAACTAATGAAAGGTTATTGGCTTAAGCCACTAAAGAAGTGGTGATTTGTTACACAGCAATAGAAAACTAACATAACATGTTGGTTGACCGTTTTCAGATATGCCCATACATCAATTGAGGGAACTGCCAAAATATGCCTTGAGGGCAGGCACTTCACTTTTGCCTCTGCATTGTAAAATGGAAATCTAATGGAAGTCAGAGCCAAATGACAAAGGAAATCTATTCAAACCATTACAAAAGAATAGTGAGGTCCTTCAGACACCTAGTCCAGAACTGCACATACAAAACTAAACACACAATGCCTAAAAACATTTAAATGCCACATCCATCTCAGCAGGTCACCAGATTAAAAAAAATATATATATATGGTAGCTTTTCAAATTAAACTTTTATTGCTCTGTGACCATAATGAAAGTAATTCTCAAATAGACTGTCTTACAGTACTTTTGTAGAGTTATGAAAGAAAAAATATACATTTATAAAATACTAAATCCATAAGAAATTTTGATCTTGAATGATAATTTCTATCTTCCTTTCAGAATTTTAGAAAACATGTCACGATTGTCCAGAAATGAAGGAGTTATAAAGGTTTACTTTCTGTTCTAAAGATATAATTGCCTTCATATAGGACTTAACCTATTCATTTAAAACAATTTTGTCCAAATTTACTATTTACATACAAGCAATCTTTGATCTGGCTCTTTTAGAAAGGAGTTTTCAGAAAGAAACCAACAGGAAATTTTAAACCCACTGCCCCTGATATTCTGATGGGTAATTGAGCTGTAAACCCTTTAACTATCCTGGTCTCATTCTAGTGATTTGTCTGTATAGAAGAACCTATCAGATATACCTTTGAAGATCTCAGACCAAATATGTAATTCTATTTCTACATGCTAGAACTTTTTTTTAAAGGGGGAAATGCAACTATGGACTAAAGTAGACTTATTACTATTCTGGTACTGGAAGGACTTGTAATATTGATATAAAGACAGTGGTCACCAGAGGTTCTGAGGGGGAGGGAGAGGGAAGAATAGGTGTAACATGGAACATTTTTGAGACATTGGAATTGTTCTAGAACATTTTTTAGAAGGAATTAATAACAGAATGTGTCATTGAAAGAAGATCCAAATAACAAAATCCTTGTTTCCCTGACCCAATCATCCAAGATTTAGAAGAAAGTATAACTTTCAAATTTCAAATGATATAAAAATACTTTATTAATATTATGAGAAAAGAAGCATCAACCATGATAGGGGCTTTAATTAACAACCATGGCAAAGATAGTTTTATTCCTTGTTACTTTGAAAAACATATCTCTATATCTCTCTCTCTATCTCTATCTCATCTGTTTCTATATATCATTCATATCCGCAGTCACATGCAGGGTGTGCTCCTACAGCCACTTTTATCAATTGCTATTCTATTAAGTCTCAATAGCTATTTCAACTCCTATTCTAGCTTATTCAACCTTCTAGGATATGTTACAGTATAACAGTGTACTACCCACTGTCAGGCTTGCATTTTGCAAAATATTCCATGACTTGAATTATTTTTCCATTTGTTGGCTGTAAGTTGTGACTCACTGTCTTTATTTCCAAGGTAGCATTAAGCAAGCATCTCATTTATAAGCACACTCTACCCATAAGCAAGCATTGGGTATTCCTCTTTTCAGTTGTAAAAAAGTACTTATCTGAAGATGAATTTCCATTCAACTTTAAATGCTTTGCTGTTTTTCATTCCACTTTTTAGCATGCAGTGATTGGCAACTTACCCTCCAGACAGTGCACCATCTTCTATGTGTGTATTGGGAGTAAGTGCCTAATAAAGCATAGCTAAAAGGAAATACATAAATCTGTTTTGAAATTCAATAGATTCATAAGCCATGCTACTCCCCAAAGCCTGTGGGGGCATATACATCATAAAACACTACTGTAAATAAAACTATAAAGATTTCAAGCAGTTAGCAACAGCTGAGAACACTGAGCTGAAAGCCTGGCTAAAGATGGGCAGTGCTTGATGTCCTAGTCAGAGCTGGTGCAAGGTCTTTAGGGTAGTTTTGTTTGTTTTCCTCGGCAAGTGAAAAGACAGCACCACCTGGCATCTAGCCCTGCGTTTATTTGAAGTCACAGAGTGCTTGAAATCATCTCAAGGGGCCGGCCATATAGCCCAGTGGATAGGGCGCTGGTATACCACATGGGAGGCCCCAGATTCGGTTCCCGGGGACCTCTCCTAGTGGACAGACCGCCTTGAGAAAGGCAAGCCACCATGGGTGGGCCAGAGCCGCCGTGGGCAGGGCAAAAAGCTGCCACCGACAGGGCAAAGCCGCCACGGGCAGGGCAGGTCGCCCACGAATGGAGCGCAGCCAGCCACCTGCGAACTGAAGCAAGAGCTGGCCGTGAATGGAAGCAGAAGCCGCCCACAAGTGGGGAAAGCCGCGCCTGCGCAGTGACCAGCCTCGGTGCGTCCCCGCAACAGGGGGGAGAGGAGATATGTAATAAAATAAAATAAATCTTAAAAAAAAAAGAAATCATCTCAAGCTCAACTGTGGGCTCTGTTTGTTCTTTCTTGAAAACCCCCTTCTATCCTTTTTTTACCAACTCTATGGGGTCCTGTTTCCCACCATCTCAGGATTTGAGGAAGCAGTAACTTGTCCAGCAGGTTTGGCAGATACATCAGGGCGCATGCACAGCAGGGTCTGCCTCAGCACGTGCAGGTGTTAACAGTCTCTCAGCCTCAGCATTCAATCCAGAGCAATCACATTCACCCCCAAGCTACTTCAGGGACACAGATGTGCTTTATTTCACTAATATTTGCTCTTATCCTTATGTTTTTCTTCCTGCTGTTTTATTTCGATATATTATCTTGTTCTTTTTCCAACTTCTGCGGTTGGATGCTTCAATCATTTCTTTTCAGCTTTTTTTCTTTCCTCATGTAAGCCTTTCAGATGTTAGCTTCTTCCCATAAGATTCAGTATGTTAAATTTATTTATTATTTTATTCTGAGTATTTTCTATTTTTTATTAAGATTTCTTCCCTGACTCAGCTATTTAAAAGTATCCCATTACCAAAAGTATAATATTTCTTTCAACTACCTTTTTGTTACTAATTTCTAACAATTGTGTTTTGGTTGAGAATGTGGCCTGCATGAAAATGACTCTTTAATATCTGGTGGGATTTGCTTGGTTTATGGTTCACGATCATAGCTTACTTCAGGGTCAGTCTTTGTAAATTTGTTCCATTTTCCCATTACTCATTTGGAAGTTTCCTTCTTTTAGTGTATTATTCTAGTCTCATTAATCTATTGGTATTATTTTAGTCAATGTCCTAGAAATCCTGATATAACTTTAACAAAATTTAAATTAATTACTATCTTTACTCTCTTCTTGAATAAACAAGGATCCCAGACTACTTTAGCTTCATTCAATTTCTTCCAGTTTACATGCTATTTTTGTCAAATATTTGTCTTTTCTGACTTTTTTTACTCCACAAATTATATATTGTTTTATATTGCAAATTTTTGTTTAGATTTAACCAAATGTACACGATGTTTTTAATTCATTTTTATATGTACTTGAATCTTATGCCTCCCTTTTGAGATCTTTTCCCAAAAGTACATCCATTAGCAATGAGTCTATTGTGGAATTTCTGGTTGTAAAAATTTTTGTCTAAAAATGTCATTATTTTACTCTCATTACTGAAAATATTACATGCTATCTTCTTTCTGCACTTTTAAGGTACTAGTCCCCATTTTTTGCTGCCATTGTTGATATTATATGGTTAGGTGTCTGCAAATTGCGATTCCCTCTGGTTGCTTCTAAATCTTACCTTTGCTTCTTGTCATCTGCATTTTCAACAGTGTCTGGCAATGTTCTCCTTATCTTACCTAGGACACAGAAATATGGAATCTGGTGGTTGGATGTTTTTCATCAGTTTTGGATAATTCTCAGCTATGGTCTCTTCTAATATTTTTCCCCCTCATTAGATCTATGTTGGATCTTCTAGTCATTTCCTCCATGTTTCTTAACCTCAATGTCATATTTTTCATTTTCTCCTTTTGCCTCTCCATGCAATTTTCTTCATAATATCTTGAAATCTTTATTCCAGTTTTTTGATTTTATATTCACAAATGTTTTAATATACTATCAGATATATATTTGTGAATATATACTATTATTTTTCTTTGGTAAATAGCTAGGAGTGAAATTGCTGGGTCAGAAGTAAGCTGTTTACTGTATGAGAAGATGCCCAATTGTTTTCCAGTTTGTACTATATAATGTTCCCATAATAAACTCTGAGATTTTCAGTTACGATGCAACCTCACAACACTGATTATTGACTTTTTTTTCAGCCATTCAAATAATTGAATATATTGTTAATTGTGATTTTAATTTATGCTTCTCTGGTATCTAATGATATTAATACCTTTTCATATGCTTATTGGCAAGCTATTGTTTTATCTTCTTTTAATATGTCTGCTAAAATCTTTTGCACATTTTTATTGGGTTATTTTTCTTTTTTTATTTCATTATTAGAGTTCTTTATATATTCTAAATATATTAGTTTGCTGATAGATATATTTATAGTACATATTTTCTTCCACTCATGGCTTTTATAAGTTTTAATTGTATTTATTTTAATAAAGACCAACTTATCACTTTCTTTCTTTCTTTTATGGTTAATGCATTTTTGTGTCTTATGAAATCTTTGCTTACTTCAAGGTCATATGATTTTTTCCCATTTCTCTTCATTTTATGCTGTGATATATAATCTATTTTGAATTATTATTATTATTATTATTATTATTATTATTATTAGTGGTATATGGTGAGGTATGAGTAGAAAGAATTTTTAAAAGTATGCTACTAACTTTCTGCAGGCTCCATTTTTTTATTCTAGTTAAGTCAAACGAGTACCCTTCTGTGGATTTAAATTTATGTGTCATATCTCTGATTCAAACTCCAATCATACTTGAGCCCAAGGTGTTTTTGCCTTTCTCAGGCATACTGGTTTTGAAAAATCCAGGCCTTACATCTATGGAAAATCTAACTCACATAATAGTGGTGAAAAGCAAAATGGTTCCTCCTTAAAATCAAGAACAAGGCAAGACAGATGTTGACTCTTACCACTTCAATTCAGCATTGTACTGGAGGCCCTAACTAATGCAATATAGAAGGAATAAGAGGCAAACAAACTAGAGAAGAAAAATGAAGCTTCATTTACTTATGGATGACATGATCATATATGTCTAAAACCTTAAGAGATTTATAAAAGCGTCCTAGATCTAATACATGAGTTTAGCAAGATCACAATACAAGTTAGTATACAAAAGTTAACTGTATGTCTATATATGACAATCAACAATTGGAAATTAAAATTAATATTTATAATACCATAGAACACGAAATATATATCAAAATTTATATAGTATCTGTACAATGAAAGCTACAAAACCCTACAGAGAAAACTTAAGTAGACTTAGAGAGATTTAGCTCCTTATGGATCAGAAGACTTAGTATTGTTAACATGTCAATTCTTCCCAAATCATTTTGTAGATTCAGTAATATACCATCTGATAAAGGGTGTTTACTCAGAATATAAAACAATTCTTGAATTCAGTAAGAAGAAAAACATCATATTTAAAGTGCCAAAAGACTTGGGCACACACTTCATAAAGATTATATACAAATGGATGATGTATACATGAAAAGGTATTCAGTATCATTAGTCTTCAGGGAAATGCAAATTAAAACTTTTATGAGATACTATCACTCACACATTAACATCACTAAAATTCAAAAGTGATAATACCAAGAGTTCCAAGGATATGCAGCAACTGGAATTCTAACACACTTCTGGTACCTTATGGTCGAGCTATTCCACTTCTAGATATTTACCTAAGAGAATTAATAGTGAATGTCCATAGAGAGACTTGTATATTTTATATGACCATATTGATTTTATTTATAAAAGCCCCAAGCTAGAACAATCCAAATATCCTTTAACATGTGAATAGATAAACAGGTTGTGGTATATCCTTCTCTTTGAAAGTTATTCAGCAGTAAAAAGAATGAACTGTGGTTCATTTTCACAGATATTATACTGAGGGAAAGAAGCCCAACACAAAAATTCTGTATGATTATATACAGATATAGGATTGTAAAAAGAAGATTACTGGTTCTCTGTGACCAGGGGAGGGAAGGCTGATTGGGAAGGGGCATAAGATATGATGGAAATAGTCTATATCTTGAATATGGAGGTAATGATGCTTCTGTGAGTTTGAACATTTATCAAAACTCATTGAAATGGACCTATAATATACGTGCATTTTAATTTAAGTAAATTCTACCTCAGTAAAATTGACACTAAAAACAAACAACAAAAATGAAAATAAACCTTAGGCAGCCAGAGATTACCAGATAGTCCCAGACCAAATGTCTACTCACTTATCTTGTTGATTTGCCCTTTACTGTCATTCCAAGCCTCCCTGTATAGCCATAATTTCTGCACTATAACAAACTTCAAACCAAACCAAACAAAAAAGTTTTTGTTGTGGGCTATTCAGAGAATGATTTTACCAACTATCTCACCTGCCTTTTTGCCCTCTTGGTCTTCCCAAACTGACCCTTTTTTCTAATAGAATCCTTCTTTGATGATGATCTCATCTCTTCTTCATACTGTTAGCCTTCTGGATGCTTTATGGGGTTAACACACATTAGGTATTCAGTCACATTTATACTGCCATACATTATCATTGACTGATACTTGAAGCCATAAAAAAATTCTAGGATCTGAAACTCATCTCCATCGAGTGTTTTACTTTCAGTTCCATAAGTTCTAGTTCTGAACCAGAAGAACCTGACATCTATGTAGTCTCTGGGTCTTAAAGTCTCTTGGTCAATTTCATAAACCAATATAGTATTTCTTATGTAAACCATAAACTCAGTATTGAGTTTATGTAAAATATTCAGTATTTACAGATTGATAAATATTGTCAATTACCAATCTCAACATATTTATGACAAAATTTGGTTTAATTGTTTGTTTTCCTCTTTTAATTTCTATTTATTTACAGCAACTACTACTACATTCCAAAGAGAGATGGGATTTATTATTTTTCTCCAAATAATACCTTTCCTTATTCCAAAGTGTTTTAAGATGAACATCATATAAATAAATGTATTAGTCAAAACATAGTAGAGAAAGGGAAAAACTATAATTTTACCAAAATTTATCACATTCTTACAGAAAGAATTGTATTTGTTTTTATTTAAGCTTTATTTTTAAAGAAGCTTTAGATTCCATAAATGATACATTAAAAATGTAGGAGGATTCCCATATTCTCCACCTCTCCCCCCACCCCATTCCCGATTAACAACATCTTTCATTAGTATGGAACATTTGTTAGAATTGATGAATACACGTTGAAGCATTGCTACTAACCATAGTCAATAGTTTACATTATAGTTTATATTTTGGACCACACATTTTTATAGGTTTTGGCAAAATGTATAATGGCCTGGATCTGTCATTGCAATGTCATTCAGAACAATTCCAATGTCCCTAAAATGCCCCATATTACGCCTATTCTTCCCTTTCCCCTTGGAACTTCTGGTGACCACTGCCTTTGTATCAATGTTGCAAGTTCATCCATTACTAGAATAATAAGTCTACTTTAGTCCATAGTTGCATTCCTCCGTTATGTTTGTTCATTTTTCAATCTTGAGGATTTGGGGATGGTGATGCCCACTCTGTTTCTGATTGAGTGGGGGCTTAGATCCCATGAGGCATATGGATGGTTCTGTCTTGCAGTTGTGGATACTCTCTGGTTTTGGGGATGCATGTTGTCCATCATCATCATTATCTTAGTTGTCCAGGGTGAGTCTGATGAAATGGAGAGTAGGTGTTAAAACACTGTTGAGATTCAGGACTCAAGTGGCATATGAACAGACTGAAGATTTAAGTCTCTGGTACATATATTTGAATATAGTGCTAATTACAGGTTCAAATAAAAGGGGCAGAAGAGTCATGTATAGGGAAATTATAAAGAGTCTAACTCTGTTACAATGGGGAACATCTATTCCAAGGTAAGGCCCACCGACAGGGTGCTGAATTCCTGAGATTGCCCTGCCTATAGTGTCCAGATGTTTCTAGAGCCCTCAGGAACATAAAATAAAATAAAGTCAAATTTTATTTTTATATGAATATACTTAAGACCGAATGAGAGTGATGGAGGAGGCTGTGGGATAGGTGAAATATGTAATACTTAAAACAGCTTGTAAAAGCAAGTGTTCACTTTAGTCATCTGTTTTTACATGTTTGACTAGAACAAATAAGGGAAAATGCAATTCTATTTACAACAAGTAGCTAGTAGCTTACCTTGAAAAAAGAAAAGCTTCCAGGAGGAAAGAAAACAAAACAGAAGTAATCAATCTTTAAAATTCCAAGGGAAACTGGCAAAATAATGCAGAAAACTTACTTCCCTATTCATTGAGAATTTCACGTTATTAGACGTTCCTCAAAGCATATGGGTAAGTTACCCATGTTAGCAGTATCCGAACTACGCAATGTTGATCTGGCCTTCAAAGCTGAGTGTGAGAACAGGAAAGACCATTTCCTAAGCCTGCGCTATAACTCCCTGCAATTCGTCCAGAATCCAGCTGCCTCTTAAAATATTCCTAAGGTGATACATTGTTTGTTATATCGCTTTTATGAGTTTTAGAGTGTCAAGTAATTTGGTAATTTGGATTCTCTGGCCTGTCAGTCATAGATTTTAGTTGCTTCCTGTGCTTAAAACTGTGAATTCCTCTGTGAATCAATTAAGAAAATTGTTTCCTTTTGTTTTTTTCACATAGTCCAGTGATGAAGGGCTAGCTGGTGAATTTTTTGACTAACCTGGTTCCTGCTTTCATTTCAGTGTTATGAAGCAGGATAGCTTAAGAACAGTTGTGTTGCCTAAAATGTTGCAGAAATATTACTCCAATATAGATGTTTCTCCAAATGTGTCCTTAATTGGATCGGAAACGATAAATTAAAAACGATCTTGATAAAATACTGAAGCTTCTGGGTAAAGACTCTGTTTTTTGTTGGTTATCTAATAATAACACCTAAATGTTTGCAGTCTTCACTTTTATCCTTTCTTATTAGTTGCTTGTAAGTGAATACTAGAAATATAATTTAGGCAGTTCTTTACCCGGACTTCTCTAATCAATTTTCAGCTTTAGTAAATCTCTCCCATCTTTGTTCCTATTCTACCAGATTGTTAAACATCATTTTAGACATTCCGTGTAACTTTTGTACATCTGCAAAATGTTCCATACTTTGCATGATGTCAGCTGTACAAAAGTGTGAGGCGCCTAAACGTTTTTTATAAATCATTTTCAGTAGGGAATTCAAGCTGTGTTATATTTCCACAAAGATTGATGGATTAAAGCTGAAACACACATTTTAAAAGTTGTCTTGTTAACTGATGTATACATTTTCTGCATGGCAAGTTGGAGTTGCCTTCTACAGCAAAAAGCAAAAGAGAAGACAGGCCTATTAGCACCTTTTCCTGGCCAACCTGAATCTGAGGAAATTCGCTATTGCTACTGCATGCAGCGATGTGAATATCTCTAAAACAGGGAAATCTGTCAAAATAATTAGACCCCTTAATTTCAGGGAAAGAACAATTACTGCCCTGAAACAATTCTACTGCAAGCTCTCTTGGGTTAACAAGCCATCTTTTGTTGCCTGTTAGTAACTGTAACTATCCTTACTTGCAATATTCATTTCTGTGTGCTTCAAGAAACAAAGCACTCAGAAACACACACCCAGAAGTAATGAGCACGGTAAGAAAACATTCTTTTTAGTTAGCACTTGTTTAACCTTTTTCTCTTCTGCAAGTGGTGTCAGCCATGATTAATATTTCCATTTTGTAGAAAGAACTGGTTAAATTAACCTGTCTAGAGTCTCAGTAGTTTTTTCATTAGCTCCATCTTTGTTACAAGATGAGCTAAGCAGTTTCTGACTCAGCTTTTCTGGACAATCTTGACTAGTAGGAATTCCCCCCAATTAAATGAGTTAAGAGATGGAAACATTTAATTTTTGACACTGGAAACATTAATTATCAAGAATCATATAACTTAAGAATTAAGAAAGCCATGGCAGCCACCTAGCTACCTGTCTCCCAACAATAATATAAAAAAGGAAAAATAGGGTGCCGGCTGTAGCCCAATTGGTAGGGCTCTGGTCTACCACATAGGAGGCCCCGGGTTCGGTTCCCGTGGCCTCCTCAAATGGGCAGACCGCCTTGAGAAGGCAAGCCGCCACGGGCAGGCAGGCCGCCGCCTGGTGAGCTGACTCGGCGGGTCACCGCAAAGGGGGGAAACAAGTAGACACAGAAGAACGCAAAAATGAACACAGCAAGAACAAGCAGAAAGGAGGGGGATATATAATAAATAAAAAATAAATCTAAAAAAAAAGGGAAAAATAAAGCCACAGATTGTAGGGACTTAGGGCTCCCTTCCTAAATCCTCAGCACGTAGTCACCGTGTGACATAGACCCTCCCAGAGGGAAGAGAATGTATAGATAGTTATCATAAACTATAATCTTCCCAAAGTGGTAAACGTCCTTGGTAAAAGTCCTACCTATAAGCGTAGTGAAGACATCACCAGACCCCACCCTAGCAGGAACTCTCTTCTCATACCCTATGGAATGTCCTTGTTCTTACCCTTACATATCACCCTTCATTTTCTCATCTCTTTGCAGAGCACTATCTTCATTCTCTGAACTGCCAACTTCAGAGTTCTCTCCTGTCCTTAAGTCCCAATAAAGCTTATGCCCAACTAAATGCCAGGTATATTCTTTGGTCTCACGGCTGCACCAACTCGTACCCTTCAGGAGCCAAGGTGTAGCAATGACTTTTTTTCCTTAGCCATGTCTTTGTTACAAGATGAGTTAAGCAGTTTCTAATTCAGCTTCTCTGGACAATCTTTACTAGCAGGAATTCTCCCCTAATTAAGTGAGTTAGAGATGGAAACATTTAATTTCTGATACTGGAAACATTAATTATCAAGAATCATATAACTTAAGAATTCATATAAAACCTGATTGAGAATTGAAAGCCATAGCAGCCCCCTAGGTACCTGTCTCCCAATTATAATACAAAAAATACAAGAAATGAAAAATAAAGCTACACAAAAATCAGGCCCTTAAAATAACTTGAAGACAGAGAATGCCGAAACTTCAAAATTACTGTGAATAAAAAGAAAAATCACTAAATCCCAGTGTGTGATCTCTTATGCTCCCAACCCTGCCTCTAGCCTTTTTGATGAATGAAAGCATGAAAAACTGCAGGGAAGACAGAACAGGGAAGCTTAGAAGGGACTGAATGTTGATCTAAAATTATTTTACAAAAGACCAAGCAAACTAAGCCTTAAAAATACTGAAACAGCTTCCTGGCTCTTCAGAGTTTCAATTATATGGAAGGGAGCTCAAAATATGCATGATTTAGAGGGAAATTCTGAAGGGGGAGTATTTGAAAGGCATAGTTTCTGGAAGATAAAAAGAAAGCCAAAAGGGAAAAAAAGTACTCTAGTACTTAAGTGGTGATGGAGAAAGAAACAAGAAGGAAATGGAGGGTCCTGCAAGACAAAAGAGGACTCACCAGGCTTTTGCACACCACCAAACAAACATAAAAATCTGGTAGTGTATTGGGACTTCACTAAAATAGAAATCTGGTAAAACAACTCAATGCTATAAAAAGTAGCAAATCATGAAACAAACCCAAATTAACTGACCACTACTGTTCAAAAGTGTCAAGGTCACGAAAGACAGGATGACTGAAGAACTGCTGGATTGGGGACAATAAGATTACACAAATAAACGGACTGTGGGATCCCGATTGGGTATTGGAACAGACAAAAAAGACAATAGGGGGAAAGGGTAAAGACAAATGAGTTTATATGGTGTGATGGTTAGACTAATGTGTCAACTCAGCCAGGTAATTGTGTCCAGGTGTTTGGTCAAGCGAGCACTGGGCTAACTGTAACACAAGGGCGTTTATGGACTTTAGTCACCATCGAGTTTACTGCGTGGATGGCTGATTACATCTGTATCAATCAGGGAGATTGCCATCAGCCATGGGTGATGCTTTATCCAATCAGTTGAATGCCTTAAAAGGGGAAGTGATTTCAACAATAAACATTCAGAGAGAATTTCCCAGCTCGTCTTTGGACAGCCAACATCTCCCAGAAACTCATCAAGGGCCTTCATTAGACTTTCATCAAAGGTCCTGGTTTGCAGCCTGCCTGCGGAACCTGGACTTGTGCATTCCCACGGTCACATGAGAGACTCTTATAAAATCTCATATTATTGACAGATACCGCCTGTTGATTCTGTTTCCCTGGAGAACCCTGACTAATACAGGTTTCTTCTCTCATTTTTCCTCCCTTACCTTCTCCTCTCTTTTGTTTTCTCTATTTCATGATGCCCAACAGTGATGCAACTTTGAAGCCACTGAAGAAGGTCCTGATGATTACTCTTAACTTTATCAGAATTCAGAGAATTAATTACCTCTGCATAGTACCAATCATTGCAAGTTTCCAGAGCACAATTAATCCAGGGACTACAGCTTTCTGATTCTATATCAGTTTAGGATTTAGATGCCATCCTCCTGTGAGCCTGAAGCAGTGTCAGAACTCCTGTGAGCCTGAAGCACTGTCATTAACAGTGTCAGAGTCCTGTTAATTCCTTTAGGCTTCTTGTTTCTATCAGATGAACTGAGAATTATTTTCAGTGGACTTGGCAGGGAAAATGCTGGAAAATTTTATATATTCATTAAGGGCTAGGTACATAGTCAATATTCAACCCATGACAACAATGATAGATATCATTATAGTTAATGGAGGATCACAATCCTTTTCCATATGTCTGCCAAATTTTACAAGTGATACTAAATTATTTCCCAGCTTAATGAATTGGATGGCAAATATGGCAATGGAGAATTGCCCAATTTACCTTCTTAGTTGAGACGTATCTTGAATTATTGGACGTCTTTGTTATGATGACTGATAGTACTCAGGACCATCTTTTCTCTAGATTTATATCCTGACCCTTAACTGAGATATCATTCTAGTTCTTTTGACCTAGTATATTAAGGGCCTGTTCCATGGAAATGATATTTTTAGGATTATTCTACTCTTATGATAAATATCTAAGAATCTTATGGATGTCTCTTTGTGAAAAATTTCTTCTCTGAATAATATAATCCTAAATATCATTCCTCTATCTAGGTCATCAAAATGTGTCAAGAGAGGGGATTTCTAATATTTCATAATTCAACTTCAGGTAGATTAAAAATGATGAGAATCTAAAATAAAATAAATACTGTAGAATAAAACTTTGAAAAATCTATGTTTTTAAAGTGGGTCCTTGAATTCTTTTTTTAAATCTTTCTTCACTAGATTGATAGAATCTAGACTTCTTTGCAAACAGACTTTATCACAAGCACATGTAATTCATCATTGTTGTTGCCCTCATTAATCTTTTTTCCCCTTTCTCTGAAATGATATCTCTTGCTTTAACTCATACATTTAGAAAAGAATTAAATGCTAACCCAAAAATTGATCTATATGTCTCAAATGTGTTTAAAATACTTTAAAATCATTGTGACTTACTTGTCTTTTGATTTGAGCAACATGAACATTTTTTCTTGTCTAAGAGGATGGAGGAATATGGATTCTTATCTACTTTTTCTTATCAGGACTGTTTATTACTTGATTTATAACATTAAAGAGAGACAGAGAAAAATTTTAAAAAGGAAAAGAAAGAAACTAGAATTGAAATATCCCATTAAAATAGAACAAAACTGTTATAAGAAAAAAAGAAAGGATAGTATCCTTTTCTGAATAGTTTTCTGATTTGGTGGGTACGGAAGGCAAACTATCTGAGAATGAATCATTCATTAGTTTTTTTCTTTCTTATATTAGTACTTTAAAACCATCTTAGGTGTACTATATTTGCATGTTAAGAAGAGTGATCATTTTTCAAACTTCTTTTATAAACTTGTACAAACTCCTAGTAGATAACAGGGTTCTCATATTTATAGTGGTTAGGCAGTGGAGAATAGTCACTTATGTGAATGCCTATTTGCATATAATGAAGAAAGAGGAAATATTGACAATATACAAAAAATTTTCCACAAATTGAAAAGGAAAAAAAAGCTTCTTAATATAAAATGTGGGAATAATCAAGTAATTCAAAGACAAATAATTGCAGTTGACTAATTAAAGATCACAGGGAGGCAAGAATGCTGTTGTAATTTTCACTCATAAGTTAAGCAAAAACTTCAATCATCATATCCATTGGTGGGGAAATTGGGAAAATGTCTATCTTATGTACTACTTGTGAGACTTCACAAAAATCTTTTGGAAAGAAATCTGGCATTATCTATTAAAATTTAATCTGTCATACTCTCTCACTTAGCAACACCACTTTTGAGACTCTAAGCTACAGAAATAAAAGAAAAATATATGAGGATATAAGGATATGAATTCAAGGATGTCTATTTGAGTAACTTTTGCTGCCAAAGAAAAGCTGAAAAAGTCTAAATATTCATTAATAGAAGATAGTTGACTAAATAATATAATCCATGCTAGGGAATATTATGCATCAAACAAAAGGTATGAATCAAAGCTAAATTTTTTCTTTCTTTCTCTATCTTTCTGTCAGGAAAACATGCAGTAAAGAATAATTTTTAAATATAAATACTAGCTACAGAACATATATGGTAGTTTTACCCAATTTTTGACAAAACCAACCCCATATATTTGATGAACACAGAGAACAAATGTGGATGTGTACATCCCATACTAAGTATTTCCTTCAGTGAAGTGGACTGAAAAGAAGAGTAGAGGGGGGTGGTACTTAAGTATGCATTCCTGTATTATTTGATTTGTTAAAGAAAGCATTATTAATTTTAAGAAAATTTAAAATCAAGGGATTCCTCATTCATACTTCATTTTCTTTGCATAATTACTCTTATCTTAGTTTTCTTCTGTGACCGGAAACTGTCTAATGGTTTTATTTGGAAGGCACACTCAGACAGCATTCTGGAGTAGCATTATCTCTAATTCTGTCAGAGGTCTGCTCTAACTACTTTGAAGTTCTTTCCTTTGGAAACTTTTCCTAGCCTAATTGTTGCAGTGATAACAGTGATATTGATCATGGCATGGGGAGGGCATATTACTCAGGGGAGTGTTCAATCCACACAATTATCCCTCTCTGTCTTTAATCCCAAACTCCTTCTTTCCTCACCATCATCAACACTATAGTGAGCCCCTGTTACTGATAGGACTGTGCCTCATTACTTGGTATGTAGGATTGGGGAAAGTTTGGAAGGCACAAATCCATAAAATGCTTCTGCAGATCATCCACAGACAGAGATGTTCAACTCTCTCCAGCAGAATAGCTCCATTCACTCCAAATACAGAAGCATAAAGATAAGAATAATCTATTTCATACTGTTATTTTAAGACATTTAGACTGAAGTAGAACTCTCCATTTTACAAAAGGGTAAATTAAAGCCAAGAAGGGGAAGTGACTTCTTCAATATCTCTCACATTAATAGTTAACTGGGATGTCATTTAATTCTAAAGGTTCCTGGGACTTCCCTGAAGCGGATGTGAGAAAGATTCTTTTTGTCTGATGCACAGGCTCAATCCAAACCTGAAGAGGAAGGAGGAGCCTTTTGGCACCCAGAGTTGTCTGCCTTAGTTTTAACTTTAATTCCTTCTTCTTTTAAAATAAAGAGATTTTTATTACACTGTTGGC
The DNA here is from genome assembly GCA_004027955.1 of Chaetophractus vellerosus. Taxonomy (NCBI): domain Eukaryota; kingdom Metazoa; phylum Chordata; class Mammalia; order Cingulata; family Chlamyphoridae; genus Chaetophractus; species Chaetophractus vellerosus. The sequence goes on from PVKH010011350.1 coordinate 17,139, forward strand.
AGTGGAAAATCTTGCTAAGCTAAGATTTCCCCATTACCTTCCTCCTGATGCTGTTGGATAAAACCAACAGGCAAGGTTGGGAAAGAGACCAGGTGAAAACTGGGGATTTGGTGATTTGCAGGTATGTGGTTGAAAGTACAAAGTTGGGAATGCTCTTATAGCAATATGACAAGGAAGGGCTAATGGTTTAGGGTATTGAATGGGGGGGGGGGTGGTATTGGGACAGGGAGTACCTGAGAGGCTTCTAGGGAGTGTGAATGATCATTTTGTCATAATGTATTTTACCAATGCATGGGGACCCACATAATGGGCGGGAAGGAGTTGGACTCCTATACTCGGGAGGACAGATTTCTTCACAAAAAGGAAGGTGGGTGTCTTACGAGAGCACGGGGGTGCCTAATAGGGGAAGACAAACCAATGTGTCAAGACCTCAGTGTTGTTGCATGTAACTATGAATCTTGTCATCCAATGAGTCAAGCAAGACAGTCACCATGGGCCCCAAGGGGAGGGAGAGGGATGAATAGAATAGATCTATTTAGTGGGCAATGGAAGAGTTCTACATGATCTTAAAATGATGGACACAGGCCATGTTAAACATCATCGAAATTTATAAAAGTGTACAGTCTAAAATGTAAACCATAAGGCAAACCATTGACCATGTTTAGTAGCTGT
>PVKH010011351.1:0-17800 GCA_004027955.1 Chaetophractus vellerosus
AGGTCAGAACACTTAATAGAGGATTATATTCCAGGGACCCAGAGGACTCACTGTTCATCAAGACCATTAGGAATGCATTAGTAGAGGGACACCAGAATCATTCAGTTCAGTAGAAGCTCTTCTCTGTAGACCAAGGATGATGGTAGAAGAGGCAGTCATAGAGCTGGGCTTATTAGTAGCCATAGAGGTAATGGATCCCTGAAGTAATAGAGGCAAGGTGGCAGCACTTATATGCCAGAAGCAAGGATGCTGCAATTATCATAATGATCAGCAATTTCAGCAATATCTGATTGACAGTTAATGAGGCCCAAATTTCAAGGAATTGTGGGAATGGCTAATAAAGCATGGTGTCTCTAGGGGAGAAAAAAGAGAGTGGCCAATGAAGGTGCTACTCAACATCTGAAATTAGAAAAAGGCAAGAGGAGCAGAAGGCTGAAGGCACTTACCCCACAAAAAGTCACAATCACTTGCTCAGTTCCTGAAACCAAGCCTGATTTTAGATCTGGAACTCATTGACTGAAGAGGTACCAGGTCTCCAAGATGATGGATCTGCCACCCCACAGCAAGTACATACTGAAATCATTCCCCTGGTCCTTCCCCAAAGGGATCTGTATCCATTAACACAAGTGATGGTGTACCAGGTGTGGCAGCTAGATAGACTAATCTATCCCTTTGGATGTGATATCCTTTGATTGCAATGAATTCAGTTGAAGGGCCTTTGATTAGATGACTTGATGACATTGCTTTAGGGCTTTTGATTGCACTATGTCAGGCGGTGTGACAATGGTTGAGTCTCTGCCCCCTTGTTGGGTCTGATATAAAAGGACTCACAGGGACAGACATAGGAAAAAACAAGGGAGCCCACGTATTTGATTCTGCAATGTGAGACAGAGGATTGCTTAAGTAAAAAGCCCCGAAAAGTCTGGGCCCACAAGTAGGTCAAGAGGGGACCTGCCCTGTTACATGCCTGATAGCTTACAAGTGATCTTGGGAAGAGAGAGGATTATCCAAGACTGATATAGGAGAGCTAGAAAGAGACAAGCCCTACACCATCTTGCAACTGAAATCAGAAAGAAACTGGAGCACCTGAGCCTGAGAGAGGAAGCCTGGAGGGAAAGGCAGAGACCACCTGCCATCTTGCTTCAACACATGGCAACCGACTTTGGTGAGAAAGCACCTCTTATGGTGCCTCAAGTTGGGCTTTTCATGGCCTTAGAAATGTAAGCTTTTACCACAAATAAATACCCTTTATAAAAGCCAACAAATTTCTGGTACTTTGCACTAGCAGACCTTTGGCAAAGTACACCACCAGGGAACGATGAGGACTATTGGACATTGATACTCACATATTTTGAGAATTATTGGGCATTGATACCCAGAAACCCAAAGCATCATAAAAGTCACCCAAGGAATAAATGGAGTCCTGGCTAAGGTCTGACTTAAAGTATGTCCACTGGGTTGTTTAATTTACCTGGTGGTCATTTCTCAGGTTTCCATGTGTATCATTGCAATTGACATATTTGACAGTGGTACCAATCCCTAGTTGAATCTTGGCCTGTGGGGTAAGAGTTATCATCATGATGAAGGATAAATGGGAACCTCTGAAGCTATCCACTCCCTTTCCCAAGACAGTAACTCAAAAATAATATTCTTTCTGGTCTTTATGGTGCAGATTATTGCTATAGCTAAAGAATTAAAGTATGCAGGGGTAGTGGTCTCCAATATGCTTCAATTAATTTGTCAGTATGTCCCCTGCAGAAGGTGGATGGATCACATAGACTCACTGCAGATTACCACAAACTCTGCCAATGAATAGCCTTGAATGTAGCTAGATGTGCTGGACACAGTATCATGAATTTGACATTGGATGCACACTATGCTACCATAGATTTCGAAAATACATTCTTTTCTCATCAGAAAAGAGAATCAGAAACAGTTGACATTCACGTGGAGTGGACAGCAATGTTTACTTCTGGTTTTTCCTAGTGCTAACTCTCCTAAGCTCTATCATAATATAGTCTGAAGTGCTCTGCTTCATCTGGACATCTCACAGAACACCACAATGGTCTGCTACAATGAAATGAAAAAGTCTGATGTAGCAGGATGAGCAAGAGGTGGCTAATATGTTGCAGGCCTTGGTAAGACATGTATGTTCAAGAATCAGGGGATAAACCTTACAGTGATTTAGAGACCTGCCATTCTTGTGACATTCTTCAAGTTTCAGGGGCATGCTGCATGTACTCTCAAAAATAAAAGACAAATTGTTGCATCTTTGTTTCCCCTACCACAAAGCAGGAAGCATGCCAACAAGTAGGCCTTTTTGGGTTCTTGGAGCCACATATTCCTCATCTAGTAAACAGTTCTGATTCATATTCTGCATGATCCAGAAGCTGCCAGCAGGAAAGGGCTCTATAGCAGAATCAGACTATGGTGCAAGAGGTTTCACTTTATGATCTTACAGAACTATAGTGTTAGAAGTGTCTTCAATGGGGAAAGTTGGAGTCTGAGTATTATTGCAAGCTGCTGTGAAAGCATAATAATGCAGGCTTCTGGGATTCGGGCACAAAGCTATGCCATCTGCAGTGGAGAATTACATGCTTTTTGAGAAGAAACGATGTCTGGTGTCTTATTGAATAGATTGATTGGTTGACCATTCGGCAACAAGAGATGGTGCATCTTAAACTACATATTATAAGCTGGATTCTGTTGGATCTGCCAAGATTAAAGTAAAAAAAAGTTCCAGCAGTAGTTCACAATAAGAAGGAAATGTTACATCTCAGATCAATTCAAAGCAGGACCAAAGGGCACAAGAAAGTTGCATAAACAGTTTGCCTCAACTCTCATGACGCCCAATACTTTTGTACCAGTGCTTTTCTCATCTTATACCTATGACTACATTGGGGTTCTAGTTGACCAGCAGGAGGAGGAGACAAAAGCCTGAGCTTCATTTATGGATGGAATATCATGGTCTGAAGGTGCAAACTGAAAATCAATAGCAGCTGATTTACATCCATAATCAGAGATGACCTTGAAAGATAGTGGAAAGAGTTTCTCAGTTGGGTGTTTGTAGAAACTCTGCAACAGAGATGTGCACCCCACTGAAAAATTTGTTTTGAGTATTGAGCCTGATGATGTCATACATGCATGGAGAAGGTATGAAGAAATTTATGACTCACATAATGAAACTTTCTAGAGAGAGTAGAGAAGGCTCCCAAGCAGGTCTCATAATGCAGGGAGAAGTAGGGTAAGGATCCCTGTATGTGGGACAGGGCTTGCATAATTTGAACTTCCTTCCAGAATCAAAGAAGCAGCACTTGGCCTTTCATTTGAGATTGCCTAGATGTGAGGTAGAAGGGCAAGGAGAATGGTAAGGCTTGAAAGATGTCAGCAGTCAAAAATCAAAAAAAGAGTCAGACTTTTTACAGGGTGGAACACAAGTGGTGTATCTGATTATCAACTTTGTATGGAAAAATAAATGGCTTATGGAGAGAAAAGCTAGCTAGATAGAGGTAGAGATAGATACATGATATAGAGTAAGATATGCAGATATCTGGACAGCGGACAATAGCCTTACCAGCTTCTCAGGGACCTGGAAGGAAAACACTAGGAAACTGGATGAGGAGGAAGGGGTAGAGGCATGTGGATGGATACATGGGAATAGATACATGTGATTTTTATACACACATTAACACCTATGCAAATAAACATGCACCAAAGAAGAAAGACTGAACAACCAAGTAAACAGTGAATTGGCCATTTGATATTAGCCAAACATTGTCACTGACCACAGTAGAACTACCACTATAGGCAGATAAATAGAATTGCTATTGTAACAAAGATGAAAGATACACCTGACACCAACAGTATGAATTCCTACTTACTTAATTTGATATAACTACTGCTGCATCTGAATGCCCAACCTGTGAGCCACAGAGACCAGAGTTGAGCCCTCAGTATGGCAAAATTTTTCAAGTAAACCAACTAGCCATTAGCTTGCAGGTCAACTACATTGACCCTGTTTAATCCTGCTGCAAGGGACATCAGTTAATTCCATTAGGGATAGAAAATATCCTGAGTATGACTTTGCCTTTCCTGCCTGAAGGTCTAAGGACATACAGGTATCCTGATCCACAAGCATGGAATCACACACAACACAGGATCCAACTAGGGCAACAACTTCACAGCCCAAGAAATGGGCCCAGAGCAATGGACTCCCATTGGTTATGTCACAGACTACACCATCCAGAGTCCTTATAGAACCCTGGAGCGGACTACTGAAGACACAGCTGAAACACCAATTCAGAGGAAATGTTCTGCAAAGTTTTGGTTCATTCTACAAGAAATGCCTGAAATTATACTTTCCATTATGAGAACCTCTGGATGGTGCTGTCACAAACAGGAATACATGGATCAGGGAACCAAGGGGTAGAAGCATGAGTGGTCCCTATAGCCATAATTTTCAATGACCCACTTGGGGGTTTTGTGATTTCCTTCCTTGTAGCTCTTGTCTCTTCTGGGTTAGGGGTCTTGGTCCCTGAAAGGGAATCATTTTTGTCAGGGGACAAATCAAGTATCTTATTAAACTATTAGCTACAAGAGCTGCCAGGACACTTTGGATTCTTTTTGTCCAGGGACAAGCAGGTGAAAAGAGAAGTCACCACCTTGTGAGGGTTGATTGACCCTGATCACCAGTACAAGGATGACTATATGTGTAACCCACATGATTCAATAGGGTGCTTCCTGGCACTCACCTGCCCATATGAAACTATGAAGGGAAAAGTTTATGATTATCAAAGGCTCAGACATCTTAGGAATGAAGGTTTGTTCAACTCTACCATATTAGCCTCCAAGGCCTGTCATGATGATATCTGAGAGTGAGGTAATTTTTGAATCAACAGTCAAGGACAAGGATGATAAATACCAGTTGTGACTCTGAGACCAACTGCAGCAAAGAGGGCCATAGTTTGTCCCACTAACCTCTTCAGGAACTGAGGACCATGTGACTATGGAGAGGTTCCTCCCCCAACATGAGGAGAAAAGTGGACCTGAGCAGAGCAAGCGGTAGACTTTAGTGACCATAAAAGTGTGCCAGTTAGATCTCTCTTTAAGAATGCTGACTGTAAAATAAGCTTAGTTGACTGACAGCCTCCAGCTGCTACAACTTTGAATCCATCATGGCACTCATTCCAAGACTGTGCTTCCCCAGGGCTGCTTCCAGACAGTGACTGGACATGACAGGGGTACTACATCTACCCATTTCTGCACGACTCCTCTAATGGTCAACCTTTGCTTGGAAATTCTCCACTTGCTTGGAAGTCTTAGGGCTCCTTGCAATATGAATCTTTTCCTATTCAAACTTCTTTCCTCTCTACTTTTCTCTCACACATGTCAGACCTACATCATGGTCCAAAGGTTGCTGATTTCCTTCTGTTCCCTCCCTCTTTATCCTTCACAGGATATACCCTCCTTAAATCTTTTGCATGACTAATCCTTCCTTAATGTCTCCTTAGAGAACCTAAACTAACACAATGGGGAGTTAAAAAAATAGCTCTGGACATGTTTATAAGAGGTTGGTAAAAATAACTAGTAAGAACAGTGGCTAATAGTTCCAAGCCTAATTACTTGTAAAGGTGTGCTAGAGTTGAGTAAAACTAACTCATGTCCCTATCAATGTTTTAGCTGCTCTCCTGTTGTTGCTGGGATTCTCTGGAACTGTATTCTAAACACTTGAAACACTGTGTGGGATTTGAGTAGGTGTGTTGGGGTAGAGGTCCCTCAGTGGGAATTACTTTTGAAGAAACCCTAATCCCTAAATAGAAAGGATTAAGTGTTTTCTGTTGAGGTTACATATTATCAGAAAGGCAGAGAACTCCTGATCTAAACTTTGAAAAATGTTTGTGTAGCTATGATATATTTGTTAAGAACAAAGTAATGAATTTTCTGTTGTGCCCAACTTTCCTGCTGCCAACACCCAAATAATCTAAAGCAAAATATAAACAATCTTAATGCACAAAATGTTTGAGTGCTGATTTTTCCAAGGTGACTGTTAACTTTTTTTAATAGCAACATTTTAATAAAACAATTTATGTGAGTATGTATTAATTTATGTATTTTCTTGTTGCCTTATTCATGAGCTTAGTCTGGCTGTTGGGCAATCCAGACTTAGTGTTGACCAGTGAAGACTGAAACCACATTAGTGAGGCACAGTGAGATTTCAGCTTCACCATCAACCTCTAGGTTTCCTACTCAATTTAGCACAATGAAACAGAATTAAGGCTTTCTCACACACACCCCTCCATGCCAAAATTGTTTAATAAATCACTACACCCAAGTAAATAATTGCATTTAAGTATATTCAGTTTATGAAGATCTTCTTTTGCCCTTCAAATTTTGAATCTTACAGATATTGATCTTGGAAGACAGTTAAAAGAAATAGCTTCATGATCTTCTCATACACAAGAGGAGCAGAGCAGCTTGGTATAGGAATCAATAGTGATGTCCTGGGGGTCCTCACCTATAACAACTTTTGAACTTACAAGCACATGAAATTTAGCACTGCTTCTCAGAGGGAGCCACAGAGTCACTAAGGCAAGCACCTTTCCCTGGGCTCCCATTTTGCATTAGGCTGCCATAGGGATGCATAGTTAATCAAAAGAATTGCAGGACATTTTGTGGAGCATGGCAGGGTGGGAGCTTAGAAGTTAGAGAAGATGGAAAAAAATTAACAAAAGGTATAGAACATTTGCCTTTGGAGAGAATTTGTTATTGCATTTAGAACTCTGCAAGAAAAGGCCCTTCATTCTATTGCTCAATAGATATAAGACTTTTGTATGGTTGGTGTGGTGTAAGCAGTCAATAAATGTTGATTGTTCCTTAACAAAATTAATAAAAGCCACATTTACATCCAATGCAAAAGTTCTTTTTAAAATTCTGTAAAGAACCTGCTGGGAGAAAAATGAAATGTCAAAATAAATAAAATAAAATTAAGGTAGAACAATTACTGAAAGATAGATTGGAAGATCATATCACGCCTGTTACATAAATCAATCTGCCAGAAAAGAAGTGATGAAAATATTCAATATCATTGATATGGGACTATTAAAAGTAAGATAGTAAAAGTTCAAAAATATCTACAGTTCTAACCAAATTTGATTTTAAGAAGTGTAGACAAATTATGTTAAAAACCACACACTCATCCCCAGAATTATGTAGGAGAAAAGCAATGTTTCCTATCTGCATTTTTAATGCATTTTTACTTACTAATACAGTAGGCTATCAGAATAAAGATATGTGGCCTTAAAGCAGAATAGAAAAGAAAACTAAGCCCTGCTCTGGAAATAGAGTAAGTCAGATTTGATGCTGTGATCAGAAACATTCTGGAAAAAATTTACCTTCAGTTTTATTTCATATATATTAAAAAATAAGCACCTAACAAAATTTATATCTCCCTCCCACCCACCAAAAATTTTCAAGAACATATTTTGGAAATGTATGGAGATTAAATGAAGTCTAAATAAAATTGTTTTAATCTTTTTCCTTTTAGTATTAGCAAATATGTGCAATCTCAGAACTACTTCACCCATATGTTTCTAATTAATTTGAAATTAAAATGATTTAAAAAGTAACTTTTGAAGCTTTTAGAATTTTTTTCCCATGAAGAAAGGGAGGTCATGCTTTGCCAAGAAGGTATGAACTTGAATGCTGCAAAGTGTAAGTTACGTTTAACATTTCAATACAAGAACATTCACTGGACTCTCAACTCTGAGGAATAAATTCTCACATTTTCTGTTTCCTACCTGCTCAACTTTCCAAGGTCGTGAGGTGAGTCTTAAACAATAAATTCAAACCTCTGATTGGATTTTGTCAGGACTGGGAAACTATGCTCTAGACAACTCCATCTCTAATTTGGGGTGTATGAAAGGGGACAAGAATTGCACTTTTAAGGATTGCAGCTCAGCACAAAAATGTAGCTTCTTGTCACCTATTGGCACACCTGAACTTTCTCCTGTGTTCTGATATGTGCTAAGATCTAAGTGCAGTTGCATTCCAAAGCCATTTGCATTTCCAGAGGTGCAACATGGGAAGTCAAGTGTCCAAAAAACAGTTGAGAATCCATAGAAAACTCTCAGGAACTAGACCTAGGAATACTTTGCCCAACACTAACTTTTGATTCTATCGAAGACAACATAAGCTTTATAATATAATAATATATATAGTTACAATAAAATACAAATACAATAAAAATGAAGCTCAAGTTCATACCTGGAAAGTTACTGACTCAGATTTTTATTAGGAAAAAGCATTAATACATGTGTGCTGAATGGTTAGATGGACTTCTGAATTTAAGATTGAGTTCAGACTTGCACCCAAAGCTGGGCCAGACCCCGGGGACTCTCAAACATCTGCACAGCACCCTTATCTGCACAAACTTTACTTCCTTGATTTTCCCAGGGCAGCAGAAGATGCAGCCGTGGCTGGTTGCCCTGGAAACTGCACAGCGGCCTACCACAGGACTCTCCTGGCCTGTGCTGGGGAGGTGGACAAGCCCTACCTCACGGCTGTCATTATTTCATGCAGGAGAAAATAGTAACAGTTGAGTGCTTCACAAAATGCTTCACTATTGATAGGCAATTCTGCCCTCCTAGCTGCCTTTAAAGCCCAGGGTTGGTACAAAGGCTATCTTTATTTTATGCATAGTAACAAGCATTGTGACAAACTAAAGACAGGACACAGAATGTGATGGAAAGGACACTGGGATGAAAGGCATAAGCTTTGGTGTTAGCCACAAACCAGTTTTGTGATCTTTAAGCAAGACACACAAATTAACTCACTTACAATGTTCTCATTTGAAAACATAGATTTTCTTATGTAAAAATCTATGGTTCTGTGTTTCTAAGAGGTAGCACAGTGTATAGAAGGAGTTACCGAACCTTTATTACTGAAAAATAGAAAAGTTTCAGGAAAAGGTTGGGCTAAGTTCATGTCATTCTGCAATTAAAATTTTGTCCACTTAAGTCAATGAAAGGTTAGAATTGGTGGTGCTGGGTATATAGATAGATGAGCTGTGTTAGGTAAGCCTGGGCAAATAGTCTGGTTGCATCAGACAGTGGTCAGAAGAGATGGGGAAGCAGAGTCCAGTCGGTTCATCTCATGTCATATTTCAGAGACCATTTGTGCTTGTGTGCATTTATGCTTAGAAGAGCTGACTCAGGAATGCTGTGGCAGCCTTTAAGTTAGAATTCTCTTATTTTTCTGGATTTCTGTCTCCTTGTTAATGGTATTTTAATGCAGTTTTTGTGTTCAATTATAATAGTGTTGCTAAATACAGTAGGTCTGATTCCACAGAAGAAGAATAGTTTTTTCAAAATCAGCATTTTCCTGCTGATTTGCCAGCTGTTTCAATAAATACTCATCTCCCAACTTCAAACGAGTATATTGCACTCTTACTAAATATAAATGCCATCCCTCGCTACTGTATTCTGGCTTTTGAGTTCTCCTTAAAATCCAACAAAAAATCTGCCTTATGAGGGACCCCTCTCACAACCATGTGCAGGTGATTTTGCTGACTCTGGTGTCCTGAAGCGTAACCAATGCTTATTTTTTCCAGACATTTCTTGCCAAATGTAAACGTCTAAGTATCAGTGAATGAATCACTACCCTTTCTTATACAGTTTTGCCATTTCTATTACTCTTTCTGTCTGTAAATCCCAGAAAATGATTAATCAGGGCAGTTTGAATTTATAACAACAGCAATACCATGTCTGTTTCAACCCTGTGTTTTCAAAATGGCTGTTGATCTGCCCTGCTGATTAAGGCGAAATTTACATTAGGCATCAAGCATTACTTTTTGCTTTGGGATATGGTAGAGCAATAAGGTATATGGAACTGGTGTAAGGAACAGGAATTCCAAAATAAATTAAAATGGTAGCATGTTGAATCCTCACTAAAAATTTTGTATTATGATACACTAATATAGTAATTGCCCTGGCTCAGGACCAGCAGGAGCACAAGACTAAGTTTTCAGCTGTACATTGTTTTTCTCAAAGTCCTCATTGAAATGTATGTGTGCACTTTCTTATTTTTAATCAGCATTACAAGAAATACAAGCAATTAAGCCTCTCAATATCTCCTAACAATAGTAAAACGGCAGCTATAGTAATTGCAGTAAGCATATTTGTTGGTGTTTGTATTTAGAAAAATACTAGTTGGTCTTTTATTTGAAAGAAACTAAAGCTGGGGAATTGTTATAGAAACAAATGCAATTCAAAAGCGAAGTTGCTTGACTTAAAAATTTTTTTGGCAAGTCTATGATTTTGAGTAAACATGTCTATCCAGTAGACCAATCAGGTTAATTAAAGGAAAGTAGGAATTGCTGGGTGCTTAGGTGGCAGTCCGCCACACCCCAGCTGGTCAATCCACGGCTTGATGATAGGCATCTATGGTAACTCTCTCCACAATCACCAAATTGACTACTTTCTAAACAAACCATTTTTCCCACACCCTAAGAAGATAAGGAAAATGTGAAGTCCCAAGGTAGTGAGCACAGCATACTGCACTCTCAAGACACATAGGTGGCCAAGAGCAAACCACCAGAAAGCTCTCATATTTGGCAACATGTTTTCACAAAATGACATCAGTGGCCCACCCTGACTTCTTGATGCACAGACTATCTACACATTAAAACCAATTTGAGGGGGCAAGTAGGCTGAATGCAAACAACCAGGTATTGACTAGATTTGGCCACTTTCGGTTGTTGGTTTTTGTCAAAATAACTGGCTGTTTAAATGAATTCAATCATTTTTAAAATCGGTTTGTGGATGCAGACACAGCCACAGTCTAACATAGTTGACATTCTTTTTCTTGCAGCTGGGATTAGAAATTAGACACTTTTTTAGACTCTCATCCATTCATAGACCATTTTCTTTGCATACTTTATGGCTTGAGATTTCTGAAATACATCTTATATGCAAAGTTTGATTTAAAATGTTTTAAGTCAATTTAATTGGAATTGTTTACAGTATTTTTTACCGCTCTTATCAGATGATCATCAAACTTGCATTAAAACATACACATTGGAAACATTCTGAAGTTTGATGTGAGATTTATAGTAAAATTTCTAGTTTAGTATAATTTTTACTTTATCCAGACATTTTGGTACTACAAATAAAATCTGCAATTTGAAGAGCCATCTTTCTGCTTGTTAAAAAAAAAAAAAAAGCTTGTTAGAGACTTTTAAATAACTTCATTTTTAGCTATTCAAAATACAGGTTTATTTATTTTGTTCCTCCTACTGGAATGTAAGCTCTCTGAGAGCAGGAACTTTGTCTATGCTTTTCATAGCTGTACACTCAGTGCTTAGAAACAATACTTGTCATCCAGCATGTGCCCATTAAAAATTTATTATATTCAGGCATTTCACAAATTCTTATTATGTACATAATTCATTCCAAATTCCTTGGAAGATTCTGGAGCCACCAAGCAAAATACTGCAAGCTCTAGGTTATAAAAGAGCAGACAGCCCAGTGAAGAGAGAAATACATATAGAGCTGGTTTCATTATATGATGAATACTCTGTTAGATGTATACATAGAATAATATGGGGGCACGGAGATAAGATTATTAGCCAAAACTCAGGGAAAATTATCCACCAAAAATGATGGCTTAGTTAAGATTTTAAGGATAAATTATAATTGGCCCAATGAAGAGGAAACAGATGGATGGCTGGAAAAGTATGTAGGCAATTAATCTTGAAGGATCATGTGATTTCAGTTAAATAAAAGGGGGAGACACTTTATTTTGAAGGGAACAAAATCACTAAAAGTCTGTGTGTAGAAACGTGGCATAGAAGAGTTGTTTTTGAGAAAGATTATTAACTGTAGTGTGAGGAATGGATTGGAGGAAACAGTAAAATAGTTCACTTAAGAAATAATACAGATCAGAAATAAGGCAGTGGCTTTGGAGCTAGAGAGATTTAAGTAGATTTGAGAGATATTTAAGAAGTAGGATGCGAAGAAGTCGAGACTTATGGGTTCAGAGGATGGAGACAAAAGTAGATAGACCTAAGGGTGATCCCTGGGGTGTGACTTGGAAGACTGCGTGGATTGTGGTACTATGTAAAATGATAGAAAATACTGGAAGGGGAAATTGACAGAGAGTAGAAGCTTGGGAAGAATCAGAATATTGCTTCAGAGCACACTGAACTTGAGATGCCAGGTCACACTTAAGTGGTAGTATTTGGTAGAAAGTGAGACGTATGTGTATGGCCCTGAGCAGAGGGATGAGGGATGAGAGAAGGGATGTGGGAGTCATCAGCATAGAGGCGGATGTGAGGTTATCAGAGAAGGGCACAGCACATACAGAGCAAGTACTGAAAGAGGGGAAATCTAAAGAAGAATGATCAAATGTATAAGAAAAGAGAACACCTGGGAAGCCTTGAGAAGTAAGTTTTAAGGTGAGTGTAGTCAGTATCAAAAGTGACATTTTACTCTGGTAAGATGAAATAAGATGACAGAAGAAAGTTTATTGCAAATATAAAGAACCTGTTCAGAGTTTGCAAGTAGGTGGATATCGGCCAACCAGGGAGGAAAAGAACATTGAAGTCAGAGCTACAGTGTTCCAGAGAATAAAGAGAGATGAGAAGGTGAAGGACAGACAGGCCCCTTTTCACAGACAGGCCTAGAGGATGCAAGAAATTCAGAAGCGTGTAAGGCGTAAAAGATTGTCAGAGCAGTGTTTTAGTTTTAGTTTTATCTGTGATAATTTGTTTTCTCATTCACAGATAGACATAAGGAAGAATAATTAAAGTAAGACGGTGTCTGAGTAGGTAGAAGTCGATGGGATACAGGCCGCTAGTGTTAGATGGAAGAGAGGCAATGCTTTCTGTCTGTGAGATGTCAGAGAAGGAGCAATCCCTCTGTGGGTACAGATAAGTTGGTGGTAAGGATGGGCATCATTTTATCTTTGAAATTGGAGTGATGATCACTTGCTAGTGATGTTTTGAAATAACTCTTACAGAGAATGTGAGAGAGTCATTCTGGGATGTATTTTGTGATATAGCAGCATAGGTTTAATCATATGCAACTTTAAGTGTTCTTGAATTTTACATGTTTGGTATTTACTGGTTAACATCAATGCTACATTTTTGGTCAAGCATATTATCTCTGCTACAATTCATTCTTAGTGTGCAGGGCCAGGAGCAGTGAAGGCTCTGGGTAGGAGATGGATGGAGAGGTGAGGAAGGATAGAGGGAAACCTGCCTGGCTCTAAAACAGCTCTTCCATTTTCTACTGGATGAATCTGCTACCACCACTCAGAGCCTGATTTCTCATCTATAGCACAGAGATGACAATCCCTGATCATTCAGTGTCACAGGTTGGTTAGGAGGATCAAGAGAGATCCTGGCTTTGGTATTAAGGATGATATTGATTTCATAAAACCTGTTGGGCAATTTTCCCTCCTCTTCAATTTTTTAGAAGAGTTTAAACTGGATCGGTGTTCATTCTTTTCAAAATGCTTGGTAGAATTCACCTGTGAAGCCATCTGGTCCTGGACTTTTCTTTGCTGGGAGATTTTTGATGATGGATTCAGTCTCCTTAAATGTGATTGGTTTGTTAAGTTCTTGTATTTCTTGTTGCATCAGTGTAGGTTGGTTGTGCATTTCTAGGAATTTGTCCACTTCATCTAGATTGTCTAGTTTGTTGGCATACAGCTTCTCATAATATCCTCTTATGATTCTTTTTATTTCTGTAGGGTCAGTTGTAACTTTCCCTGTTTCATTTCTGATTGTATTTGTTTGCATCTTATCTCTTTTTTTCTTTGTTAGTTTAGCTAGGGGTTTGTCAATTTTATTGATCTTCTTAAAGAACCAGCTTTTGGTTTTGTTGATTTTCTCTATTGTTTTTTTGTTCTCAATTTCATTTATTTCTGCTTTAATCTTTATTATTTCTTTCCTTCTGCTTGCTTTGGGATTGGTTGGCTGTTCTTTTCCTAGTTTCTCTAGTTGTTCAGTTAAATCTTTGAGTTTAGCTCTTTCTTCTTTTTTAATATATTCATTTAGGGCTATAAATATCCCTCTCAAGACTGCCTTCACTGTATCCCTTAAGTTTTGATAAGTTGTGTTCTCATTTTCATTTGTCTCAATATATTTACTGGTTTCACTGCAATTTCTTCTTTGACCCCTGATTATTTAGAAGTATTTTGTTCAGCCTCCACACATTTGTGAATTAAGATACTACAAGAAAAGAAAATTACAGACCAATCTCTCGAATGAACATGGATGCAAAAATTCTCATCAAAATACTTGCAAATCAAATCCAACAGACTATCAAAAGACTTATACATCACGACCAAGTGTTACTTATTGCTAGTATGCAAGGCTGGCTCAACATAAGGAAATCAATCAATGTAATACACCACATTAACAAACTGAAGGGAAAAAAAAAACACATGATAATCTCAATTGACGCAAAAAAGGCCTTCGACAAAATCCAGCATGCTTTTTTGATAAAAACACTTCAAAAGATAGAAATAGAAGGAAAATTCCTCAATGTGACAAAAAAGCACATATGAAAAACGTACAGCCAACATCATAGTCAGTGTGGAAAGGTTGAAAGGTTTCCCTCTAAGATTGGGAACAAGACAAGGATGCCCATTGTCATCATTATTATTCAATATTGTACTAGAAGTTTTAGCTAGGGCAATTAGACAAGAAAAAAATTAAAGGCATCCAAATAGGAAAAGAGGAAGTAAAATTCTCACTATTTGTGGATGACATGATCCTGTACTTAGAAAATCCTGAAGTATCCATGAAAAAGCTATTTGAGCTAATAAATGAGTTCAGCAAAGTGACAGGATACAAGATCAACACACAAAAAAATCAGTAATGTTTTTGTACACTAGTATGGAACAATCTGAGGAGAAAATCAGGGGAAAAATTTCCATTTTCAATAACAACAAAAAGACTCAAATACCTAGAATTAATTTAACCAAAGAAGCACCGGACCTATATGCAGAAAACTACAAAACAATGTCAAAAGAAATTTTAAAAGCCCTAAACAAATGGAAAGATATTCTGTGTTCATGGATTAGAAGAATAAATATCATGAAGATGTCAATCTTACCAAACTGATTTATAGATTCAATGCAATATCAATCAAAATCCCAACACTTTATTTTACAGAATTAGAAAAGGCAATTATCAAATTCATTTGGAAGGGAAAGTGCACTCGAATAGCCAAAATAATTCTAAAAAATAAAAGTGATGAAAAAAATAAAAGCTGCCTTTTCACCCTTTCAAAAGTGTGAAAAGGCAGCCAACTCAATGGGAGAAAATATTTGGAAATCACATAACTGTTAAGGGTTTAATATCCAGGATATATAAACAGTTGTTACACCTCAACAATAAAAAGACAAATGACCCAATTAAAAAATGGTCAAAAGACTTGAATAGACATTTGTCCAAAGAAGAAATACAAATGGCAAGAAAACACACGAAGAAATTCTCAACAACATTAATGATTAGGGAAATTCAAATCAAAACTACAATGAGATATCGTTTCACACCTATCAGAATGGTCATTATTAAAAAGAGAACTACAAGTGTTGGAGAGGATGTACAGAGATAGGAACATTTATTCACTGTTGATGGGAGTGCAGAATGGTACAGCCACTGTGGAGGACTGATTGGCAGTTCCTAAAGAAGTTGAATATAGACTTGCCACATGACCCTGCAATACCACTACTGGGTATATACTCAGAATAACTGAGAGCAGTGACACAAACAGACATCTGCACACCAATGTTCATAGCAACATTATTCACGATTGCCAAAAGTTGGAAACAACCCAGGTGTCTATCAACAGATGAATGGATAAACAAACTGTGGTCTGTTCACACAATGGAATATTATGCAGCTGTAAGAAGAAATAAAGTTGTAAACCATATGACAACATGGATGAACCTGGAGGACATTATGTTGAGCTAAGCAAGCGAGACACAAAAGGACAAATACTATATGAATGCATTACTATGAACCAAATATATTGTGTAACATATTGTGTGATTCACAAAAATTTATATGTATCTAGTACATTTAATTGAGAAATGTATGTTTTTATTCAACTGTATTTTCTTTTTAGTTTTTAATCATCTATATTATCGATTATTAAACGTACAAAATAAAATTTAAAAAAAGAGAAAGATCCTGCATTTAAAATCATTATACAGGGGCTGGCTGGATAGCCCAGTGGATAGGGTGCCGGCATACCACATGGGAGGCCCCGGGTTTGGTTCCCAGGGACCTCTCCTAGGGGGCAGACCGCCTTGAGAATGGCAAGCCGCCATGGGCAGGCCAGAGCCGCCGTGGGCAGGGCAAAAAGCTGCCACGGACAGGGCAAAAAGCCGCCACGGGTAGGGCAAGTCGCCCACGAATGGAGCGCAGCCAGCCACCCGCGAACTGAGAGCCGGCCGTGAATGGAAGCAGAAGCCGCCCACAAGCAGGGAAAGCCGCGCCTGCGCAGTGACCAGTCTCGAAACGTCGCCGCAGCGGGGGAGAGGGGAGATATGTAATAAAATAAATAAATCTTTCAAAAAAAATAATAAAATAAAATCATTATACAAACATGAGCTATTCTCTTAGAGAGTGCAATGTGCTTCATGGCAGAAACATTTAGATCCAGAAGGAAACAATTTGACTATCACCCTACAATTGATTTACTAAAATCTATCAGATTGAATTATATTCACTCTAGACGGATAACCCTGTTTCTGTGCAAGAAAAAAAAAAAGTCTTTTAACTGAAATTTACTTCAAAAAGAATATTTCACCAAGGTGCTTTGGACACAAAATATTTTAAGAATGTCTAAAATTTGTGACAGAATAAATTGAGAAATGATAGCCAACTATCTGAAAACCTTTAATTTTATAATCTTGATATATTGCTAGATGCAATGCCCTCTTTACATGTGGTATAGCAGTGATTAACGTTATGTTCAGAGCTACCCTACTTCCACTTAGGAAACTAACAATTAAAATAAATAACTGGGCCGGCCATATAGCCCAGTGGATAGGGCGCCGGTATACCACATAGGAGGCCCCGTGTTCGGTTCCCAGGGACCTCTCCTAGCAGGCAGACCACCTTGAGAAGGGCAAGCCGCCATGGGCGGGCCAGAGCCGCCATGGGCAGGGCAAAAAACTGCCACGGACAGGGCAAAGCCGCCACGGGCAGGGCAGGTCGCCCGCGAATGGAGCGCAGCCAGCCACCCGCGAACTGAAGCAAGAGCCAGCCGTGAATGGAAGCAGAGGCCGCCCACAAGCGGGGAAAGCCACGCCTGCGCAGTGACCAGTCTCAGCGAGTCGCCGCAATGGGGAGGAGGGGAGATATGTAATAAAATAAAATAAATCTTTAAAAAAAATAAATAAATAACTAGTTGATGACCAGCTGCATGTAATCACTGTACTAAATGCAGTGATCCTCACAATAACCTATGAGGTTGGGCATGCACATTTTACAGATGAGAAATCTGAGACTCAGAGACCATTAAATAACTTTTGACCCAAGATGATAGCTATTAACCGGATTTGACCTCAGATCTTCCTGATCCTGATACTCATTCTCTTAACCATGGCGATCTGCCTCCAATCAGCATTTTGTACCAGCATCTCTGTGTGTGTGTATATATATAGAGAGAGATCAGGAATAAAGTCAGGGGAGTGGAAAAGAGTAGGGGAAAGAGAAAAAAAAATACATGGTTCCAGACATACAATAATTACTACTATCTAGTAAGAGATACTGAAAGTACAA
>PVKH010011352.1:0-11183 GCA_004027955.1 Chaetophractus vellerosus
GTCTTATGCACCCACATAAAGAGATAAAACCAGCATGCAATAGATATTAAAATTAAGCTAATAAGATAATTTTATTATTGCCAATATGGCACAAAACTATAGAGGTGCATGCAACAAACCATTGCTGTTATGGTGGCAAGAGGGGACATTGGGAGGAAATGAGGTGAATGATGATGGATTTGGTTGATAGCAAAGGGCATGGTCAGAGGCAGCAGGAATTCAGCAGCTCATAGGGATCAAAAATAATCATGATGAATATTTCAATAATGCTCTCCAAAGAATCACAGTTAATATTTCTAAAGTTCATACTAACTTTGATCTTTACAACAATGTTGTGATGCAGAATGTAAAATTCTTCGAGAAGATGCAGAAGATGGTGCTCAGCAGCCTGAAATATGAATCTGCCAAAAGATTTTAAGCCAGTTTCCTAATTTCTCTAATCCTCATTCCCTGCATAAGGAAAACAGCATAATAATAATTCTTACCTCATATTGTTTCATTGTAATTAAAAGAAAAAATCAGGACTTTATTATTGTATTTTATTTTTGCAGGATTTGAAGGTTAAGAAAGTTTGTATGTAGCCAAAAAGTGGCCTGACTGGGATGAGAAGCTAAGTCTGCTCACTTTGAATCCATAGCCTTTGCCACTGTATAAAACAAGCTGAGGTGTGTACTTTGGCAGTAAGAGTTGTGTCTGTCTATAGTGGGAGGGAAAAGTACAAAAGAAGAGGGTGATTGTATTGGTGAGGGTTTTGAATGTCAGGCTGAGAAGTTTAGATGTGTACTGGTAGTCAAAATGGAAGTGTGATATATTCATTGATTTTAAGACAGAAGGAACATCATTATCTATTCTACTGCATGTTGTTTAAAAATATATCATCCTAAGATGACTCAAAGGAAATCATACTTGGAAGTGCAAATAGTCAATGTGGATAAGAGCTGAACTGCTAGGTTTGAAAGGGGGCAGCATCCCTGAGATGCCTTCTTTGAGCCTCTGATGTTCCAATGATCAACACCAACTACCTCATGTTCCAGTTGAGGGAACAAAATCCCACAGGGACAAGCAATGAAACAAGATATCCTAAGGAAGTAGAGTGACAATCTTGAATAAATTCAGTCATCCTGATTTCCAAGAATGCACTCCTTCTACTTTATGAGGACTCTTCAGGAACTATTGAAGTTCTCAGACTCAAGATGGGAAAGACTGAGATTAACCCACACTGAAGATTTGCAAAGAGCCTTCTAGAAGTTGTATACTTTGTTTAGCCTTTTTTCCACTGGTTCTTAAATCCTAGTGGGCAAGTGTTTCCCTAGGAAGTGTTAACTTCCTCATATTCCCAGGCATGTGTATGCACTAGAATAATAAAGCAAGATCTGCAAAATGTCTCAAACAGCAAGTGCCCAGAGAGAAAACCAGAGAAGAGTTCATGAGAAGAGATATTGTTAGGAGGATCCAGAGGAATCAAGCTGCTGCCAGGCTGTAATTGTGAGCAGCTCTTTGCTGTAGAAATGGAAAAAAGTAGTATGTCAAAAGGGGGTGAAACACCACAAAAAGTGCCCAAGACACTGAATGATTACTAATTAAAAATAATATTGCTATTGCAGATTTTCCAGCTCATAGCAATGTGCTTACATAAGCACATAGTAAAAGGAGAATCAAAACAATGTGACAGAATTCATTCTTTGGGTATTACAAAGAACCAGAGCTGCAGAAAATATTATCTTCTGTGTTTCTAATCATATATGTGGCCACAGTGATGGGAAACCTACTCATTGTGGTCAGAGTCTGAGATCACCTAAGTATTTTTCCTTACTTCCATGTCCCTCATTGATGTCACCTATTCTTCCATCATTGCCCCCAAGATGATTGTGGACTCCCTCTCTGAGAGCACTCTCATCTTTCTGGAAGTCTTCATAACCCAGCTCTTTGCAGAACATTTCTTTGGTGGTGTGGGAATCATCCTTCTCATCATTATGGCCTATGACTGCTACTTGGCCATATATAAGCCCTTGTACTCCAAGACCATCATGAGTCCTTAGCTGTGCTGCCTGCTGCTGGGAGTGGCCTGGGTTGGGGGATCTATGCATGCAATGATACAGCTTCTCTTTATGTACCAAATACCCTTCTGTGGTCCCAATGTCATTAATCACTTTATGTGTGATTTGTTTCCATTGTTGAACATGGCCTGTATGGACACCCACATCCTGGGCCTCTTTGTCATCTTCAACAGTGGGGGGATGTGATTATTGCCTCTTATGTGATTATCCTCTGCTCTCTGAGGTCTTGCAGCTCTGAAGGACAGCACAAAGCCCTCTCCACCTGTGGCTCTCACCTTACAGTAGTCATCTTGTACTTTGTGCCATGTATCTTCTTGTATGTGGGACTTGTGACCGCTTACCCCATAGACACAGCAATAACTGTGTGCTTTAAAATTGTTGAACCAATGTTAAATCCCTCAATCTATACCCTGAGAAATGCATAAGTGAAAACTGCCATGAGGAAACTTTGAATGGAATGAGGAACACTGGGTGTTTACTAGCTTATATGCTAAAAACAAATATTTTCTTCAAATACATTGAAGACTTATCCTTACCATCCACTCTATTCAATTATGTACCCAGTAGTCAGTGACATATCATAAGCATTCACATCAGGTAATGATGTAATGTTCCCCTAATCATGTTTCTGCTGACATCTTCAATACATTTTGTACTCTATCCTGTTTCTCACAGGGCTCTGGCCATGGTTCATTTTTTTCTTCTTTTTTTAAAAACCTGATTTTTAAACAATCCAGGTTTTCCTTAATATATTTGTTTCTTAGCTACTTAAATAAATACCATACAATGGGTTGGTTTGAAAAAAGAAATTTATTGGCTCTCAGTTTCAGAGTCTAGAAGGTTTGCTTTCTCCTGGAATTGGTATTTTACAGATGGCCAGCAATCTTGAGGTTCCTTGACTTTCCTGTGACATAAGAATGTACATGGCAGTGACTTTTCCTTCATCTACTTGGTTCTGTTGTTATCCAGTTTCTGGCTACACTTGTGGCTTTCACTCTGTACAATTACCTTTGCTTATAAGGTCTTCAGACATATTGCATTAAGGCCCACCCTCATTCAGTTTGGTAACACCTGACTAATAACATCTTCAAAGGTCCTATTTACAAATGTGTTCATACCTACAGGACTAGGTGTTGGGACATGAACAGATCTTTATAGGGGACAAGCTTAAATCCACAAGATCCAGTTCAGGATTTTTGTTCTCATTCTTCTCTTTGCAGAATTCCTCTTTCTCAGATGCATTACCTGTGTGGAGCCCTCTCATTTTTCTCATTTTCAGATCAACTCCACACTCCTCAGAGTAGTTTTTCCTCAAAGCGTTCTCTATGTTATTCTATACACTTCATCCTGTTTATGTACTTAATATCAATGATCTCAAAGTATAATTTAAACATTTTGTTGACTTTTATAGTCTCTGATTTTTCCTTAAAGTTGTAACTCCTGTTAGGTCAGGGATTATGTTTATTCATTCATGCTGTAAATTCAGTAGTTAAAATACTCCCAGTCACTTAGTAGGTGCTTAATAAATAATGAACAATGAATATAAATCTAAAGAAACTTTTTTTTGATATTTGATAATTAAATGGTTGGGAAAGAAGAAGATAAATACATATTAAAATTTAGAGTTAGAATCTTCCCAGAGATTGCATGCAACAAGGTGTTCATTTTGTAAGAAGATCCATATTTTAAGTAGTATTTCCCTTAGATCTGGGCAAACAAGGTCCTGTCCTCAGCACTACAGCATGGAGTGACTTTTGTGAAATTTCCCAAGATCTCCTCTAGTGCCTGGGACTGGATAGGGTCTGTATTAGAAAGCAAAAGTTGTGTTGATGCAAAACACCAGAAATATGTTGGCTTTTATAAAGGTTATTTATTTGGTGTAGAAGCTTACAGTTACCAGGCCATAAAGCATACTTTACTTCCCTCACCAAAGTCTATTGCCATGTGTTGGAGCAAGATGACTGCTGATGTTCAGCCTTCCTCTTTCTCTTAAGGCTTGATGGTCAGGCTCTCTAGGCTTTGTCTCTCTCCCTGGGGCTCAGGTGCTTTGTTCTCTCCACAAGGGCAGCTGCGAACTGTCAGGCAAAGGGCAGTTCATCTCTTTTCCCAGGGCCTTCCTTCCTTCCTCATGACCAAGCTCCTCTGTACAAATACTTCCTGGAGTTCCAGCTCAAAAATTCCAAACTCCTTTCTCTGCAGAGTGTTTTTTCTGTGAGTCCTTGCCCATCAAGGGATTGGGGATGCAACATCCTCTTGACATGGCCCAATCAAAGCCTTAATCATTATTTACTTAAGTAAAAGTGAAACCTCTGAATCCAATACACTTTAATATGCCCAGAGGAAAAGACCAGTTTACAAACACAATCCATTATTACTTTTTGGATTTAATCAATAATATCAAACTGTTAAAGGATCCATAATGATTTCTTGGTGGGAAACCCTATCCTGGACCCAACTTCTTGCACCCAGTCCCTGTTTTTCCCTTATAGGTCACTCTGGATTTTACACCAATGACATTATCCCCAGCCCTGTGGCAGGGACCTTCATTCAAAGAGGGTGACCTACAAGAAAATGGCTGCATGCTGGCTCTTTATTTTTTCACAGGATTGTTCCTCCTTGCTTTACCAGAATGGTGCCCTCATTCTAATTTTGGGTTACAGAGGACAGCTTTAGAGATTTAGCTACAAATGGCCCTCTCTTGATACTTGTCTTTGGGCCATGGGTGTGGGCTTTATCAACTCTTCTCTGTCCATGCTCCAGCAATTGTGCTGCCTTCTTTAGCACTGAGGGTGGTGGTGGTACAAGCATTCTTCCCTGTTATGCATCCCACTGAATTGCAGTGATGGAAGTTGTCCCAGTCCTTCCACAGACTCTGTGACATGTTTAAAACAGCTCTTCTAGAGCTGCACCTATCTTCTTCAGTGGCTTTCAAGACCATTGTTCTGCAATTCACAGTGCCTTTCCAACTGATGCCCTATCTGGTCACTGATGGATATGGTGGTCAATACCTCTCCTGTGTTGGTTTTTAGCCATATCCAATGAGGGAGATCACATTCCAGAAATGCAGTGATTATGGCCTAAAGAATTCAAAGTACAACACGGTTGGAAGGTGCATAGTTCTATACTTAAGCTATAAAATTATGAACAGTCAATTTACCATGACCAGGAGATGAATTATTGTTTTCACTGTCCTGCAGGGTGATTATCAGAATTATATTAGTAATCATAATCAATAAAGTAATCCTTGAGAAGTCATTGGAAGCCAGTACTTATGGATCATCAGATGACTGAAATAGAATCATGAGTAATGATGTATATAAAGAGCATCAAATAAATGGTATTAAGGACCTGCAGGGGAATGTTAGGGGTTGAAATGTATTCCCCAAATTAAAAGTTCAAGTCCAAACCTTCAGTCCCATGAATCACCTATTTCAAAATAAAATCTTTGCAGATATGAGCAATTGAGTCCAAACTGGTTTAGAGTGGGTCTTAATCCAATATGACTGGTGCCCTTGTAAGCAGAAGAGAGTTAGACTCCTTCAGAGAGACACAGAGAAGAAGGCCATGTGAACAGTGTGGCAGAGATTCAAGTTACACTGCTATAAGCCAAGGAATGCCAGAAGCTAGGAATAGGTAAGGAAGGACTCTAATTTACAGGTTTCAGAGAGAGCATGGCCCTTATGACACCTTGGTTTCAGACTTCCAGCCTTCAGAAATTTGGCACAATAAATTTCTGTTGCTTTATGCCAATATGAAGACATTATTTCAATCCACACAGGATCCAAAGAGAACAATATAAGATGGTTCCTGGGCTTCAACAGAAAAAGAGATGTCTGTGCAGTAGGAAGGCACTTTATGTGTTATGATGGGATAATAAACAAATATATAATAAGCTCTTTACTCACAAGTGTAAATCTGTATCAATAAATATAGCGTTATCTCACACTGGCCCATAGATTTTGTAATATTTTTTTAGGTCAAATTGTTTTTGATTTCATTTTTTAAAATTTTTCTATATACTTTTTAATTTTTTAGAAGAAACTTAGATAACATAAATATTACCCAAAAAATATAAGGGATTTCCATATGCTCCACTCCTTAGCACTTCCATATTTTCTCTTATCAACAACATCTTTCATTAGTGTGGTACATTTGCCTCAATTGATGGACACATCTTGGAACAATGCCACTAAGCTATGATTATAGTTTACATTGTAGTTTACAATCTGTCCTGCACATGTTTGTAAGATATTACAAGATACACAATGGCCTGTATCTGCAACACCTACTTTCCAGTTCATTGGACTCACCCTGGACAACTAGTGAGGAGATCACTGACAATGACCATCTCAAGGAACAGAGAGAGTCTGCAACTGCAAGCAAGTAAGCCCCCTCCATCTGCCCCATGGGATCTAAGTTCCCTCTCAATTAGAGGTGGAGTGGGCATCACCATCACAGAATTCTCAGGATTGGGGAATAAACGATGGACCAAAGTAGACTTACAGTTGTTGTTTTGTAGACTTTTGTGAGCTTAGCAATGTAAATTGTTTTTGATTTTATAATATATTTTTTTAATTGACAGGTATCTTACAAAAGTTATTTGTGTGATTCTGCACACCATAGGGGAGACCTTGTTTTAGAGATGTAAATTCTGAGATGAATTAATTAAATCACAAAGAAAATGACAAAATCTTTTTTCATGGAAATTGATAAGATAATTCTTTAAAGATTTATTTATTTTATTACATATCTCCCCTTCCCCCCCGCTGCGGCGACGCGCCGAGATTGGACACTGCGCAGGCGTGGCTTTCCCCACTTGTGGGCGGTCTCTGCATCTGATCACGGCCGGCTTTCAGTTCTTGGGTGGCTGGCTGCGCTCCATCGGTGGGTGACCAGCCCTGCCCGTGGTGGCTCTTGCCATGTCCGTGGCAGCTTCTTGCCCTGCCCACGGTGGCTCCGGCCCACCCATGGCAGCTTGCCATTCTCAAGGTGGTCTGCCCACTAGGAGAGGTCCCCGGGAATCAAACCTGGGGCCTCCCATGTGGTATGCCGACGCCCTATCCACTGGGCTATCGAGCCGGCCCCAGATAATTCTAAAATGTATATGAATATATGCCTTTGGTTGAATAGCCTTGTTAATGAAAAAAAAAGATAAGAATAGAGATGGGAGACTAGATCTACTTGATATTGGCACATATATTAAATCTCTGGTTTGAAAACATTCTGCTACAGGTCAAGTACTAATGAAATCTAAAGAACAGAAGAAGTTGCCAAGAAATTAAGCCATCTACCTTGGAAATTTTGTGTAAATTCTATTTTTTAATAAATGATGGATGGGGAATTTTAAATTGGTAAGGAAGAATGGATTATTAGATAAATAATTCAAGAAGGGCAAGTCAGTATATATATGATATTAAATTGTGAATTAATGAGACTTAAAGCATAGCAGGGCATCACATAAAGTAAATGATGTTAAGTGTGGTTTGAGGTGGGAACTAGGGTTCTAGAATGAATTGCTGTGTCCCAGAATTCAGCCCTTGCATTTAGTAAGCACACATGTTTTGCCTTAAATCCTTTAAAAAATACACTATATACCTTACCAGTATACACAATGTTTTAGTTTTGAATATCAAGGAGAATGAAAGCATCTTCAAATAGTAATTCTGGAGCAGTTAAAAACAAAAATTGAAAAATAATTGATTAGGGACATAAATTTTTTTCAAAAGCTTTAACATGTCAAATTTCTTAAAATCATGTCCTGGAAAATCATACTGATAGGAAGTTTCCAAACCCTAGGGAGAACTGAGAGGCAGTTCTATGGGTTTATAACCTCTCAAGGTTATAAACATGAAACCATGAAACCTGCAGTTAGCAAACAAAGAGGGCCTCTTTATTTTTTCTCCTGAGATCATGGTGAAGACAGCACTGGAGAAGCAATGAGGAATACCCTCAACTTTTGTGCCAGGGATGATCTTCTCTCTCTTAATTGTATAAATAAGACTTGGAAACAACCTTCACACTTTGCTTACTGAATGGACTTTTCTCCATGATTTCTGAGGAGAAATTGGTACTTAATCTGGTTGGGGCTAGCTGATATATAGCATGTTGTTTTTTTTCTTGGAGCTTCTTTGTCCTTGTCAGTTTGACTACTAAGAGACTCAGCATGATCCATTTTAAGTTTACCCTGTATTTGGTTCCTTTGACTTCTTGCATGTGTGTAGTCAAGTCTTTAATTAAATTTGAGAAGTTTTCTGTAATTATTTCTTTGATTCCTTCTTCCCTTTATCTCTTTCTTTTCATTCTGGACTCCCATAATGCATATATTGATAAGTTTCATGGCTTCCCACAGGTCCTTTAAATTCTGTTCACTCTTTTCATTCTTTTTTCTTTCTGCTTCTTAGCCTGAATGATTTCAGTTGTCTTGTCTTTGAGTTCACTGATTCTTCCTTCTGTCAGCTGCAATCTGCTGTTCAAGTTCTTTAGGGAATTTTTTCATTTAAATTATTGTGATTTTCAACTCCAGTAATTCTTTCTGTTTCCTTTTTAAAAATTGTATCTCTTAATTCAGATTCTCATATTGTTCATTCATTTTCTTGATACCCATTATCTCTTTATCTGTGTTTTTCTTGATCTTTTTGAGCCCATTGAAGACAATTATTTTAAAGACTTTGTCCAATATGTCCAAAGCCTGCTCTTCTTTGATGTTTTCTGAATTTATATATTTTTCTTTCTATGGGGCTCTATTTCTTTGTTTTTGTTTCTGATTGGATTTTGTAGCTGTTATAGTCTTATAATATTTGTTGAACTCTGTCCATTTTAATATTTTATTGTGTTAGCTCCTTAAATTTGAATCCATCTGGTGAAATGACAAAGATTTCCTTGAATGCCAGGAGCTAACAAAAACAAACAAACCAAAGGAAAAAAATAAAGACATCTTTATGTCTTTTTAATATGGCTCTACATTGGCTGGTGCTCTCCTTCAGAGTTTAGTCAATCTACCAAGAATATCTGCTCAAAGTAAAAGTGAAGTGCAGGGTCTCTTTTCTAAGCCTGAGTCTTGTCTTGGCCTTTAATTGATATGAGAATTTTGAGAATTTTGTTGTTTACAGGAAACCAGATTTCAGTAATCTTTTGCCCCAGTCCACTTTAACCTATTTGTTTTGTACCCTGCTATTGCTGTCCACAAGCTAATTTTTCCTATATGGCAAGATCTGGCAGAACCAGCCAGTAAAATCATTCCTTGTTCAGTTTTTCAGGCTGTCACCTGGTAGACTGTCACCCACATACGGTACCCCCATGAACCTAGGGGTTATTCTGCTTCCTCTGGAACAGGGATATGGACCCACAAATGGAATGCAGGCTGGTCCAAATCACAATGTGAAGGCATTTGAGGAGGGGCCAGCAAGTGTACCATGAGTTTCTCCTACCATTTTTAAAGCTGCATTTTCTTGATTTGGCATTTGCCCAGTTCTTGCACCCCTTTCATTCTTTTCTGGAGTTTGAAGATGTCTCTGCCAGTTTTTATTTGTCATTCAAAGATTGTATGGGAGAACAGAACTTTGAAGTGTCTTACACTTCCATCATGGTCCTCTGTAGCCAATATTTTTCTTTTTGTGTCTATATTATTTCACTCAACATGGTGTCATCAAGTTTTACTGATGTAGCATGTATCAGAACTTCATTCATTTTTACAGCTGAATAATAATCTGTTGTGTGTATATAGCATATTTTGTTTAGCTATTCATATGTTGATGCATAATTGGGTTGCTTCCACCTTTTGGCTATTCTGAATAATGCTGATAATAATGTTTGCGTATAAACATCAGTTTGAAACCCTGCATTCAATTATTTTTGTCATAAACCAAGAGAAATTGCTCTTTTTATATTTTTCTTCTCAAGCACCTTAATTTTTATTTAAATTCATGTGCACATTTAAGTTGGTTGGCTTCTGATTAGATCCTGAAATGCAGATTGCAAAAGGGTCTTTTTAAATGAATTTGAATCCAGAATTTTGAATATTTATGAGGCTTCTTTATTTGTGAATAGGTGTTCTTTTCTTACCTCTTCTCTTTCTTTTGCTTTTTTATTTTCATTTTTAAAATTTATTTAGTTTTATTAGAGAAGTTGAGGATTAACAGAACAACTATGCATAAAATAAAGATTCCTTTTACTAGCCCAAAAACAACTTGCATTGGTGTGGAACATGTGTTACAATTGCTGATAGTCTATTTTTAGAACTGTACTATCATTGTCTATGATTTAATGTAGGATTCATGGTTTGTATAGTGTAGTCCCATGTATGGTTTTGAAACTTTTCATTCTGTTATCATATATACAATCAAACATTTTCCCTTTTAATCACATTTAGATACATATTTCAGTGTCATTAAAATATTTCAATGTTGTATTACCATCAACACCATACATTACCAAAACATTTCCATCAATACAAACAGAAACCTATATATTTTAAGCTTTTGCTTCCCATTCCCTATTCACACCCCATGACCTGGTATTCTGATTCTATGAGTGTGATTATTCTAATTATTTCAGATCATACAATGTTTTTTGTTTTGTTTTGTTTTAGGCTTATTTCAACTCATAATGATGTCTTTAAGTTTGATCCATGTGTTTGCATGCATCAGGACTTCATTCATTTATGCAGCTCCATAATACCCATTGTATGAATATATACCACTTTTTATTTATCCATTCATTGTTTGATTGGCACTTGGATTGCTTCCATATTTTCACAATTGTGAATAATGCCTCTGTGAACATTGGTGTGCAGATATCTGTTTGTGTCACTGATCTCAGTTCTTCTGGGTATATACCTAGTAGTGGTATTGCCAGTATTTGTCATTAACATGACAAATCTATGTCCAACTTCCTTAGGAACTGCCAAACAGTTCTCCACAGTGGCTGTACCATTCTATATTCCATCAAAAAACTGAATAAGCATTTCTACAACTCTACCTCCTCTCCAACACTTGTAATTTTTTTATCTTTAATAGTGGGCATTATGGGGCCGGCCGTATAGCCCAGTGGATAGGGCACCGGTATACCACATGGGAGGCCCTGGGGTCAGTTCCCAGGGGCCTCTCCTAGTGGGCAGACCACCTTGAG
>PVKH010011353.1:0-17804 GCA_004027955.1 Chaetophractus vellerosus
CCATCCCTCCCACCTCCAGGGCTTGGTGGGATGCCTGCTGCAGAGCAGATCTGGAAGTAAGCAGCACTGGAAGGCAGGGCTTGGACATTGGCCTTTCTCCAGTGGGTTAGGAAGGCAGTTTCTTAATTGCATTAAGCAGCAGGAAAGCAGGTCGGATGTGAATGTCACACCTGAAGACACATCCTTCTGAAATGTCTCCTCTCATTGCTCGGAGCACTGTGTTGGTCTTTCTCAAGGTAACTGTCCTTCCCTCCATGATCTACACTTTCGCCACACCCAAGAATAACCCCTTGCCTCCTCTGAGTAACTGCATAGGAACTGCTTCTTTTGTCCTCTTTCAGGAACAGCTGTTGGAAAGATGGAAAGGTGTAGTGATTCATCCACTTGGGCAAATTGCAAGACCAGCCATGCAGGAGCTTCTTTGTAAGTCAAGACCAACAGGCTATAGGCACTTAAGGCAGGGCAATTCTGGGGACCATGACCCCTCCCAGAGCTTCCCATGGCCTCAAGCTGAGGCTAGTTTTCAGCTAAAACCAGACCCTTTCCCAGCTGATTCCCAGGCCCTAATCTGCTTCCTTTACTCCCTTACCAGCTTCTTCTGAGAGCACTCCTTCCTAAGTCATTAGGACCAGAATCCCTGTCTCAGGCTCTGCTTCTGGGAAATCTGACCTCACACAATTAAAGGGCCTTAAGTTGCTATCCCTCTCCCACTCCTGTGTCTATCTCCTGGTGCAGGACTTGAAATTTAATCCTCACAAAAACTGACTCTTCATATTGCCCGGTCAACCTTTGATTGATCACCAATGATATCATGGGAAAGGGGGGGAGTTCTTTCTTCTGGTTGAATTTGGGGCCCCTTGTGTGGGCAGACAGATGGAAAGCAGACTAGATTGAAGACTGAGAACCCAAGCAGGGTATGGGAAAGCATGCAGCCTTGTTCAAGTACCTGACCCCAGAAATCTCCCACATACTGAGGACTTTGTGGAGATGGTTTTAGGGTAAAGTTCAGGGAATCCCACCTGCCACAACAGAGAGAAAACATCTGGAACTTGTTACACAGGAGTTGACATGAGGAGGTCATCTTTCCAGGCTCAGAAGTTTTTAGGGAAATTCTTAGATAAAAAATGTTTCCAAAGTTATGTCTTTAAATGAGCCACCTTTTGTCCCCCCAAGTAGTCTCTTGGGTTCTCCATGAAAGTGATGCTGCTAGACCACAGAGGCTGTATACAGAGATATTAGTAACCTCACTGAGGTGCCCAAAGAGAAGAATAGTGCTTGTCCAACCCATGTCATGAAGTGTCATTATGAGTGAGTCTCTTGCATCTGAACTGGCCCAGCTACAAAATCATTTCCCCATCGGCTCCAAGGTGCTGGCATCGCTCTCCATAGTTGACTTATAATCCTACTTCATTTTGCAGTAACTTGACATCAAAGAGGCACTGAACAACACAAAAACATTTGACCATCTCTACTAGGAAAATGTAAGACGGAGAGGAAATACCTACACATACACGTAACATTTTGAAAAATGCATCTATCTCTGTCTTTTCTTTGAGAACAAGGCAGGTCACCTTGGCAAAGGACAGTCCAGAATATCTCCAGGAGTATGGACTCCTTTTTTATGGGCATGTTTCTTTGGCTATTTTGATTTGCATATTTGAAAACAACCGAAAAAGCAATTAATTCAAATCTAAATAACTTTCATGTTTAGAATTATGTTTATGGTCTTCCAGCAGACAAATTTATGGGGATGTCTGGGGACCAGGCCTCTGACACAGAATAAGCATCAATCTCTCCCGGAGACTGGTTGCTGGTTTATTTCTAAAACTGGTGTGGAATGAGGGAGCGAATCTAGAGTGTTTAAGACCAAATGATAATCACACACTTTTAACACATTTAAATCATGATGTTGCAGGAGACAGCAACCTTGGCTTTTCTTATAGTTCTAAGCTGGGCTGTTCCCAGAGGATGAACTGCCTTTAGAGAAAATAAGACACTGACTTGGTTACAATCCCAAGGAGGATTTCTGTACTAGGTTTTTTTTCCTTTTTTTTTTTAAATACAATTTACACAGAAGGGGCTGGCTGCCAACGTGATAATTGAGAAACACCTGGTGAAAATGTCTCTCTATTAATTGACAATGACTTTCTTCTTCTTGAGCCTCCTCCCTCAGAAAGAAAAAAAAGTATGAAAAAAAGAGACAGAGAGAGAGAGAGAAAAAGAGCAACCGAGCGTGCTTGAGACAAGACATAATTTTCAAGGCCAAATGAAAGAAGGCAGGAGTTTGATAGGTGAGTATGGTCACGTTGGGGTGGTTTCTGATGTTTTTTTGGGAAATAGTAAAAGGCAACAGAGTCCCAGAATCACCATTTTAAAAATCAGTTTTCTGAATATGTGATAATCTGCCTTGGCAAACTTGAGTTTCCAGGAAAAGTGGGTTCCCTCCTAAAAGAGGTGAAAGGATTTCTCTAGTCCTAAATTCCACTTCAGTCACCAATCTATTAGCCACCAGGGATTGGCTACAACTCCCTACATCTTCCTGGACCCTTTGCTCACACAAAACTCCTAGGAAAACAAGTTTGCCCAGAGAATTTCCCCAGTGACCATCCAGGTACAATATGCTCAGTGTAAATTTGGGGAGAATGTCTGTATTTTCGTTGTTGTTCTAAATCAGCACCTGCAATCAGCAGGGAGTCACTCCTGAAAGAGATAAATAGACACTATTTGAAATTCTTTCTTCAAAAGAAAGTCCTTAGTCAGATATGTATCACTCACGGTATCTAGCTTAATGTCATGTGTATCATTGATACTCAAAAAATATTCAGAAAATGAAAGAAGTGAATGGCAAATAATTGATTCTCTCCTTAAAAATTTTTATTTCCTTATAAAATACTGGTTCAAATCCTAGAGCTAAGGTTGGTAGACTATCTAACCAGGGAAATTCACATCTCTTCACTGGCTTTCATTTTCCTCCAAAGTAAATATAAGTGTGGGAAACCAGGCCACTGATTTTTAGATTAAAATTCATTGGAAACTTAGTGGTCAATAGGATAGGTGGTCTTATGTGTCTAGCTTATTTCACTTAGTGTAATGTTTCTGAGATTCATCCATATTGAGTAGTTCATTTCTTTTTTTATTTTTGAGTAATATTATCTTGTATGGATATACTACAATTTATTTATACATTCACAAGTGGATGGATGTTTGTTTCCAGTTTGGGGCAATTATGAACAAAGCTGCTATGAACATGCATGTAAAAGTTAGGTGCAAGCATATATTTTCATTTCTCTTGGGTAAATATCTAATTTACTAATACAGTGTGTCATTAACCAGGTAGGATGGGGGAATACACCAAATGTAATATATTGACTATAGTAAGTAGTAACGTTTTGATGATGCTCTTTCATAGTTTGTAACAATTGTTTCACAACAATGCAAAGTGGTGGTGGTAGAGTAATGTCTGGGAGCCCTGTATGATGCTATGCATTTGTTTGTTTTGTAAGTTCACAACTTACACTTATATACTTATTGTTTATGGATGTTTATGTATGAATGATAAACTTCAAGTAAAAAAGTTAAAAAGCATATCTAAATAAAAGAAAATACTAATCTCAATAGGACTTTAAATAATAACACAAGAATCATGATAAATATTTTAATTTCATGAAAAAATGATCATATCAAACAATCCTTTAATTCAGATCTCCTGTTCCTCAAACATGGTAGTTATTGCACAGACATTTGTTGAATGAATAAACCATTATTATATAGAAGGGAAACCAACAATTAAAAAATGTGTGGGTCAGTGTCACATAAATGATACAGACCAGGAGACATCCACTTACGTAGTGCAGATTGTGACATTGGTTACTCTAAATAAATTCCTCTAGAAGCATTTGGTGGAACAATTCCTGACCTCATGTACCTTCTGTCTTGTTGTCATTGTTGTCATATAAAGAATCAGCTTTTGGGATTCATTGATAAAGTCTGCTTTTTATGTGGCTGCTCTACTTCATTACTTTCCACTCCTTTTTCCTTTCTCTTACTTTTTTTGAGTTTATGCTGCTGTTATTTATTTTACTTCCTTATTTATGCTTAGCTTTTGCTTTAATTTCAGATTTTTTGTTTTGCTTTCTAAAAATGCATTTTTATCTATCTATAGTTCTTCTGATTACTACTTTGTTCATATCCCACCAGGTTTGAAGTGTAGAGTTCTCATTGTTGCTCATCTAAAACTTGCTTGCAATTTGGATTTTTTCCTTCAAATTTAGAGTTACTTAAATGATTTTTTTCCAAGAGGGCCAATGCTTCCTGTTACTCCCCACCTCACAAACTTGCCTCCTTTGGGGATTAATTTTTATTTAATTTCATTATGGTCAGAGAATAATGGCTTGAATGATTTCTGCTTTTTTGTAATTTATTTTAATATTTTGGTTTAATACATGATGTAGTTTTGTAAATGTCCCATGGTGTTAAAAAGTGTGTGTGCATGTGTGTATGTGTGAGTGTGGGTGCCTGAGGCCTGTCTTCTGTGTTGCTCAGACTCTCCACATCTGCACATATTTCTGTTGACTTGATCATATTTTCTTAGTTTTGTTAACCACCCCCCTCTATATTCATGGATATGTCATTTTCTCTATTTAGACACCAATATTGCTGCATCTGTTTTTTAGTTAGTGCCTCTTATCTGGATTTGCTTTTTTATTTTTGTAAGCCTCTATCTTGTGCACTTTTGCCATCCCTTTATTTTCAGCCTTTCGGTGCCATTTGTTTCTCTGTGGACAGCTACACGTTTGATCTTCTTAGATTGTCAAATATGAGAACTCTGTCTTTTAATAGGGTATGTCAGTTGGGTCTGCCAAGAAGGAAACATCAAGAAGGAATTAGGCATGTACAATACCTATCGGGGAATGGCTGTACAGATCAAGGGACAGAAGAAGGCAGGGGATGGCATTCGGGCAGTAAAGCAGGTCTGTCCCTTGTAGGAAGGTGTAAAGAAGGAAGATTGGGGAAAGAATATGTCAGACTGCAGTACAGGTCCAAAAAAGTTCCTACCTGGCCAATACGGAGTCCTAGAGCCCAAGTTACTTGTTAGGGAAGCTCCATGTCCCTGGGAAGGCCAGAGGTAAGCATGACCTAGTAATGAATTTGATGGTAGATCCAGAGGGGCAGCAGGAGACCCGGGTTGTGGGCAAGTTTCTATGGCTGCACATAGGGTCACTTGGCCATTGTGCTTATTTAAATGCTCAGATTAACACCTGCCATTATATCTTATGCTTTCCATTTACTATGCTTTATATATATATATATTTCTGTCTTGCATTTCATTGGGTTGATTCAGTTTTCCTCATTCAATTTCATCAAAAAAGTGATTTAGATGTGGTTAAGAGGGGAAATTTTAGGTTGTATATATGTTGTTATTATAAAAATTTTTTTTAAAAATCCATGGAACTACACAACACAGTGAACCCTAAGTTAAATCATGGACTATATTTAATAGTACAATTATAAAAATGTGCTTTTATCATTTATAACAAATGTACCATACCATTGTAAGGTGTTAGTACTAGGGTAGTAAATAGAAATACTGTATTTTATGCATAATTATTCTATAAACCCACAACTTCTTTAACAAAAAAATAATATTAATAGAATGAAACAATCCACCCTCCCATACCCGCCCCTCTCCCCACAAAAAATGGAGGGATTGAGACTCTACAAGAGTTAAGTAACTTGCCCAAAGTAATACAATGGGGAGGTAATGCAATGGGGTTTAAACTCAGGCTGACTCATTCCAGTGCCTGCATATTTCCAAACAGTTGCACTTTGTTTACCTTTGGAAGACAAGTGGGAGGAGCTGGGCTAGGTGAGGCCAATATAAGGAAAACTGAATCAGTTGTAGAGATGTGCCCCAAAGTCAGCAAAAAAAACCCAATACAACAAATCCGAAGGAAGAGGATGACCTTGGGTTTGATTTAGGCTGGTGTTTCTTCCAAGGATTCATATTGGTGGGTAGATATTGTTGCAGAAGTGACACTATATTTTGAGTTTCCTGGGGTCATACAATTAACTCATTAGGCTGGAAGGACAGGACTTCAATTTAAAGGGAGACAGAAACACAAATATTATTGAGCACCTACTACGTTTTAGTTCCTTCGCACACCTCTGATCATTTAATTATTGAAATGACCTTGCAATGCAAATATTATTTTTTCCCCATTTCCAGATGAAGGAATAAACAGCTGATAAGAAGTAAGTAGGAAGACTCTAGATTGGTTTGACTCTAGGTTTGGGGTTTTTTCCATTACATACACCATACTCCCCTGAACCCAAATAAAGGACTAAATGGGAAAACAGAAGCATAAAGTACCACAATGAAACTTAGCTGCTTTACTCATGTTGAAGGTGCTTGTAAAATGTTTTGAAGTAGGTGGGGAAAGGCCTTGACTCAGGACAAATGGTATGCCCAGGACTGGCAGCTGGGACTAACGAATCTTGGAGTTGACTCATGAGTGGGGCTCACAGACCTGTACTTCCAGCCTGGAACAAGGTTGCTGGGTTTCAGTCCCAGGAGAAGGATATCAGTGATGGGGCAGATCAGCATCAGCACAAACATGCCTGTTGACAGGGCTGTCCTGGGACATGGAGCCCACTTGTGCTTCTATGAATGGGACCCTTTTGGTTCATTCATCCAGTCTTGAAAATCTGTGAAGTATGGTGCATGATACCTGTCTGCGATCAGACCCACACCAGATTAGATGTATTTGGGACTCAGAAGGCCCTTGGAAAATGTAAAGAGATCACTTTACCAAAACTGGAAGGATGTAATAGAAATCCATTACTGTAGGTAAAAACTCTTCTGGGGACAAGTGAGGAATTACGATAGGTTTTTTTTGTTGTTGTTGTTTTGATTTTAGGTTCTGGGGCTGGGGATTGAACCAGGACCCTGTATACTGGAAGCCAGTGCTCAACCATGAGCCACATTATCTCCCCTGAGTTGGTTTTTTGTTTGTTTGCTTCTTGTTTGCTTTTTTTGTTTTTAGAAGGCACTGGTGAACGAACCTGGGACCTCCCATGTGGGAAGCAGACACTCAACCACTTGAGTCACATCCGCTTCCCTATGATAGATTCTCAATCATGGAATGATCAGGAGCAGTGATGAAAGCATGCTTAGAGAGTATTATAAGCACATTACTTCGAGTACATGAATAGGAAAAGTGCAAGAACTAGAATCTGTCAACAAAAATCCAAGAAATGTTCAACTGAGCTCCTGAATTGCCCACAGATTCCTGAGACATCCTCCTTTTTTGTCTATATGTAATCCGTTCCACTGTGCTCTCTTTAATTTCAATATCAACTGTCACCACCATGGCTAAAGTCATGAATAATCATTGAATTACTCCTGCACAGTCATGGACTCCGAAAAGGGAATGAAAAGTGTGTGTTTGTGTGTGTGTGTCATTCTTATCTATTGGAGATTGGTTAATTTGGAGGTTAGTGGAAAGTATATGAATCTTGGTACATTTTCGGCTATGAAATACAGAATTCAAATCTCTATCACATGCAATTTCATTTCAATCAATGCTTAGCAAGCACCTATTATGTGCCTGGAACTTTGGAAAGTATGAAAACAGGTAAGACACAGTATTTGTCCTCAAGAAACCCAAAGTACACTGTCAGAGGTAGAGGTCACCAACTAGCAATTGAGTCAACCAAAATAAAATAAGAGTTAGGACATGTTTACAAAGGATGTACTATGAGAGCAGAGGAAGGAACCACTTCCAGGAGGAGGAAGTGTTAATCCATCTTGGAAGGAAGAGGAAGATCATTCTAGAATGAAGGAAGAATAAGCTAGCAAAGAGTCCAAGAAAATTCAGAGAAAGAGGAGGGGAACCAAGAGAGAGTAGTGTCATGACAGCCAGTAAGTGTGCTCAAGTCTCTCTTACCCCATGAAACACCACTCCTTGACCCCAAAGCACTTCAAACATTTGTGCAATTTTTCTCTTTCGTTACATGGTCAAAGTTCTCACTGCTTTTTAAAAAAGTAATTTAGAAGTTACACATCTTATTTATGTTATTTATTCATCCATATTTTTAAAATGAAAATTATCAACCAACTCATGGCCATGACTGAAAAATAAAATGGTTCAGGACACGTTGCCATTGTAAGTAAAGCTCCAGTCCCCACCTCCTCTATGCCCAGCCCAATTTTCCAGAAGTGAGCCCTTTTATCTGTTTCTCTATTCAAATTTTCACATTGCTGTATCCATAGTGCTGTCACCATTTTTAATTTATTCACTGTAGACAATATCGGCTAACTTCTTGCTAGTTTAAATGAAGATTTTGCTCAATTCTACCACATTCTATATTTTTATATCCTTCCTCCTAACATAATTATGTCACTTATTCATTTCTGTAATTGTTCATCTCTGAGTTTGTAGCAAACACATATGTAATATTTGGCATGTGTGGGCACTATTCTAAGTGCTTCATATATAATTACACATTTAAGGCAAGTACTATTAATACCCCTATTTTACAGATGAGGCAAGTGAAGCACAGAAACATTATGTAATGTATGTACCCAAGGTCACTTAACTAGGAAGTGGCAGAGTTAGGGTTCAATCTCAGAAGGTTTGGCTTCAGAGTACATACTCTTAACTGCTATACCATCTTCCCTGTCTCTATTTATTATTATATTAACTATAAATTAAATCTTTTGAATTCCCACTTAATAAGATGAGACTATTAGCAAGCTGAACCTCTCCGTATATACCTCCCAACCTCTTTCAAATGTACTTTTACTTTAATTTGTCAAGGTCTGTAATATTTACATTTTGGAATGTTATAAAAGTTGGATCATTGGGGTTATTCTTTAAGTCAAAGGTAAATAAATGACATCTACATTAATGTGTTTATACAAATGTTGCTCACTAGTCATGAACTCAAAGGCGAATGTTCTTAAAATCAAGTTTAAATTCTCAAATAAAAAGAAAACCCTCCATCAATTGTCTTTAGGATACCCTCCAGTTTCTTCTATACCTCAATCATTCTACATAGTCTTCCAATTCTTCTTGTTTCCTGAAGTAACCATCTTCCCACCCCTGCCTGGACTGGTTGCTTCCTGGGTTTGCAACTTGCTGGGATCCTGAAACATGACTTTCCTATTTCCTGGATTGGATCCACCATTTCGTGGATCCCACAACTTTCTTCTTCTTGGTTTACTTTCTTATTTTGCTGGAGTAAATCCTCAAATTGTTTCAAAAGAGAAAGTTAATTGTCCTTTGTGAGTCCTTGCATTCCTGAAAATATCTTTATTCTGCCCTCTCAATTCATTCATAGTTTGGTTGGTAATAGGCTTCTAATTTAGAATTCATTCCTCACCCCACTCCCAGAACTTTGAAGTTCTTGCTCCCTTTTTCTTTCTTTCTTTTTTTTTTTGCTAATATTCAGTATTGAGGAGCAGATGTACAATTCCAGTCTAATGCTTACGTCTTTGTAGAGGGGCTTTGTTCCTACTCTCAGGACTGTGCTGGTATGTTATGTGTAGATATGGGTATTTTTTCCATTTATCATACAAAGTACTTCAAAGTAAGGATTTAACTCTGTGAAAAGTTATATTACTATTGTTGTTGTTTTAATCTTGTAATTTTATTTCTCCTGCCTTTCTTTTTCATGTTTTTGATGTTCATTTACTGTAAAATTCTATCATCCAAAATTCTGCTTGCATTGTTGATGGGATGTAAAATGGTCCAGCCACTATAGAAAGCAATATGGCAGTTCCTCAAAAAGTTAAATATGGAATTACCATATGATCCAGCAATTCCACTCTTGGCATATACCAAAAGAAAGACAAAACAGGGTCTCGAACATATCCATGTAAACCAATGTTTATAGCAGGATTATTCCAATATGCAAAATGGGGAGACAACCCAAGTGTCCATCAACAAATGAATGGATTTTTAAAATGTGGTAAAAACACACAATGGAATATTATTCGGCCATAAGAAACATGGGTAAAACCTGAAAACATTATGGTCAGTGAAATAAACAAGATACATAAGGACAAAAATTGTATGATATAATTTTCAAGAAATGATTAAAAATAGCAAATTTTCAGAGACAGAAAGAAGATTAGAATTTACTTGGGGATGGAGAAAAGGGAAAAAGTGGAGCTTTTTATTTTAGCTACATAAAAAAGAGATTTCAACATTTGAAAAAATTATTTCTGCTGAATTACATCAACTGGCTTCCAAACATGCTGGTTCAGGAACTGTTAAAAGACCTAGCTCTTGCAGGGCTCACTGCCTCCTATTCCAAGTAGTCAAAACACCTAGCAATGAGAGCACTCTGGAAATGCCAATCCTTAGTGCAGTAAAGTCAGAATCAGCTTTTGTGTGAGGACAGGGCAGGGGATAACTCTCTTTAAGGCCCAAATTACATTCTGAGCCAAAAGATCAGATTGGAGAGAGCACCATAGTCACTTATTCACCTGCTCCAATCTCTTTTACATGCATACATGTGGACACATACATATGTAATTACTATTGCAGTGATGCCATATCTGAGAATTTGTTCATATGAAATAATTAGATTGGTGGAAAAAGATTTGTGAATAAGGAGATTTATAATGATGGAAAACTGGAAACAACTAGATATCCAACAAAAGGAGATCAGTCCAACAAGTAATGTGAAGCCTATAATATTATACACCCATTAAAATTATGATAGAAAGTGATTCCATCAAAATGGCAGCATAAGACATCCCCAGGAGCATTTCCCCTTAAAGGCAGCTAAGTAAAAGAGCAGATTCAACTCACTTGGAACTCTGGACATGATAGAGACTGTAGAAAGACTCCAAAACCCCTGAATCAAGGGAAAAAACACCAAAAATAGGTAGGAGAGCAGCAAGGTCCTGTCAATCTGGACCACTCCCTCATGTTCAGTCATCAAGTAGTTCAAGAGACATGCAGTAGTAGTGGTACAGCCCAGGCACTACCTGCCCTGTTTGCTTACCATAGAACCACCCATAACAATAACTTAGAGTCCCCCACGCACTCAGCATGGGGACTTAAGGCCATATAGTTCCAAGGTGGGACCTTAGTTTTTGTGTGCAAGTGCATACAAAGAAGTGCCCCAGAATTCAGAGTGGCTTGTATAGAACTATTGGCAAACTGTGCATACTCCCATACCAGTCCCTAATTGCTGGTGCACCTAAATGAAAAAAAAAAAACCTTGGGTGCTTTTGAACACTGACTCCATCTGGCTCCATTGGTCAGTATCCCCTAATATGTGGACAAAAAGGGGAAACTGAACCATTGTAAAGAGTAGAAAGGTGGCCCAGAGCAAAGGAGAGGAGTGGAGCAAAGTATAGCTGCTAGGGAAGAAAATTTGTATAAAACAGAGAATAGTACAAGATTCCCAGAGAAGAAACAGAGGAAAAGGAATCCTCTCCTGAAGGGGATCCAATCACACAAAAGAGGGTAATCTTAAAAATTACTGCACATGCCCAGGTAAAGAAAGTGCAGAAAGACCTGAGAAAATCTGAACTGTTAAACACAGGCTGCTCTAAAGGTTCAGTATAAACTGGAATAAGAACAAAATAAGAGCTGCAGCATACAGCCAATCTACACTAAAACTTTAGGCAAGAAAGAGAAACTGATTTTCAGAGTTAACATAGCAAAACAATCAGATCCTCTGACACCGACAAAGATTACAAGTCACACAAAGGAACACTAAAATATGGCTCAGTCAAGGGAAAAAATTAAAGCTTCAGAGGAAACATAGACAGTGGAGCAATTATTCAAGGATGTTAGTCAAATCTTTTAAATCAATTCAAGTTGCTAAATGAAAATATGGATAGAAATAAGCCAACTCTGGATACCAAACTAAAGGATATACGGAAGACAATGTGTGAACAAAAGTAGAAAGTTTGAAAAGGATCATAACAGAACTTATGGGGATGAAAGACACAATAATGAGGATATAAAAACACGAGAGGCATTCAACAGCAGATTTGAACAGGCAGAAGAAAGAATCAGTGAATTAGAAGACAGGACAATTGAAATCATACAGTTGGAAGAGAAGATGGAGAAAATAATGAAAAAAGGTGAGCAGAGACTAAGGGATTTGTAAAGCAACATAAAACACATCTATATACACATTGTGAGAGTCCTAGAAGGAGAGAAGATGGAAAAAGAGGCAGAAAGAATAGTTGAGGAAATAATAGCCAAAATTTTCCCAAATCTTACAAAAGACATAAATATACAGGGCCAAGAATCACAACAAACTCCAACAGAATAAACACTTATGGACCTACTCCAAGATACATACTAATCAAAATATTGAATGCCAAAGATAAATAGAAAATTCAGAAAGCAGCAAGAGAAAAGTAGTTCATAAATGCAAGGGATTCTCAATAAGATTAAGTGCTGATTTCTCTTTAAAAACCATGGAGTCAAGAAGGCAGTGGTATGACATGTAACTTACTGAAAGAGAAAAAAAATGCCATCTAAAAATTCTATATCTGGTAAAACTTTTCTTTTAAAAAATTAGGGAGACTTTAAACATACACAGATAAACAAAAACTGTGACAATTCATCACCAAGAGACTTGCTCTACAATAATGTTAAAGGGAATTCTTCATGTTGAAAAGAAAGGTCATGAGATTGTAGCATGGAACAGTTTGAAGAAGTGAATACCCAGTAAAGGTAAATACAAAGGTAAATGCAAAATCCATGGTATCCTCAATATATAACTTCTCTTTATTTACTATAAGATTTAGAATACAATTGAATAATAAATAATAATATTTAGATGTGATGGACATGCAAAATATGATGTGTGACCCAAAAAACTGCCTAAAAGGGAAAACAGACAAATACAGGCACAGAGACTATGTTTGCCACTGAAGGTGTAGTGTTTTTTTGGTACTATGAGGTTATAAACTGAGGTTTTTAATACAAACTTCATGGTAATCACAAGGAATGTATTTAACATAGGCTGAAATGAAAATGAGAAAGGGATCAATCAGTTATATTACAAAAGATCCAGTATATACAAACAAAGGCAGCAATAAAGGAAAAGAGGCACAAAAAAGTTAAAAGATAGAGGGCTTAGAGGAAGATGGCAGTGGAGGAGGGACTGACAGGACTCACCACTCTTACAAAAACAGTAAGAGGAAAGGCAGAAGCTGTCCAAAACAACTGTTTCAGGGATCTGCAGACCAGGGGTGGTGCCACAGAGGAAGCAATGGGATGTGGAGGTGAAGAAACCAAAGCAAAATCTGTGAGTGGCTCACCCTTGCAGTAGGGAATGGTACGTACCCTCGAGGTAAGCAGCCTTGGTACAACTCATGTATGACTGCTGCTGACTGAGAGGAGAGCAGTTGTTTTCCAACCTGGGAAGAGATAGGGCATGGCAGAGGGCTGAATGTGGCTTCTGATTAGTGAGTTTGGATTGCAGGGCCCAGGTTTTAATTGTGGCTCTAGGTAGCCTGGAAAAGTTCCCATTGTCTCAATACAGTCTGGTAGAGTTTGGGAAAGATACACTTCTTCCCTCCTAGGGCTGCTGAGAAAGCTTTGCCAAAGAGCACCATCTGCTTCCAGGCCAGCAAAGTACACCCTTGGGAACTTGAAGGGAAAAAGAATAAGAAAAGAGGCTTTTTGCATCTTCCCTGTTCCTATGCCCAAGGCCCATTGGACCTGTTTTGTGCCCCATTAGTGGGTCCCTGGCCCTGTTTTGATCACTTAAACATGGGCAAATTTAAAGATCTAGAATAAGTTGAAGAAAGATTCAAGAAGAGCCATAAATAAAGCCAATCAACCCTAGGCAAGAGAGAGAAATTTACCATCAGAGTAAACTCACCAACATATCAGATGCCCAGACATTAGCAAAAAAATTGCAAACCATACTAAGAAACAGAAAGCCATGGCCCAGTCAAAGGAACAAATTAAAACTTCAGATGAGACACAGGATTTGAAATAACTAATAAATCATGTTCAAAAAAATCTCTTAAATCAATCAAAGGAGGTGAAGGAAAATATGACTAAAGAGATAAAAGATATTAAGAAGACACTGGGTGAGCATAAAGAAGAATTTGAAAACTTGTAAAGAAAAGTAACAGAACTTTTAGGAATGAAAGACACAATGGATGAGATTAAAAATACATCAGAAGCATACAAAATCAGATCTGAACTGGTAGAAAAGACCAGCAACTTAGAGGACAAGGCATCTGAACTTGAACAAACAGAAAAATAGAAAGAAAATAAATTGGAAAAAAATGAGCAGGGTCTCAGGGATTTGAATGACAGTGCAAAGCATGCAAACATATGCATCATGGGTGTTCCAGAAGGAGAAGAGAAGGAAGAGAGGGCAAAAGGAATATTTTGGGGAAAAATGCTGAAAATTTCTCAACTCTTAAGAAAAACATAAATATCCATATCCAAGAAGCACAACA
Source organism: Chaetophractus vellerosus (assembly GCA_004027955.1). NCBI lineage: Eukaryota > Metazoa > Chordata > Mammalia > Cingulata > Chlamyphoridae > Chaetophractus > Chaetophractus vellerosus. Next base: position 14,459 of record PVKH010011353.1, read on the forward strand.
TACTCCAAACAGAATAAATATGAATAGTTCTACTCAGACACATGTTCTATTCCAAAAGTCAAATGCCAAAGATAAGGAGAGAATTCTGAAAGCAACAAGAGCAAAGCGATCAATCACATAAGGGACATCCAGTAAGACTAAGTTAAGCTTTCTTCTCAGAAACCATGGAGTCAAGAAGGCAATGGTATGATATATTTAAGATACTTAAAGAGATTATCTTCCAGCCAAGAATTTATTATCCAGGAAAACACTCCTTCAAAAATGAGGGGCAGTTTAAAATATTCACAGATAAAAAGAAACTGATAGAGTTGGTCACCAAGAGAATGGCCCTACAAGAAACACTAAAGAGGTTGCTGTAGCCTGAAAAGAAAAAACAGTAGAAAGAAGCTTTGTGGAGACTGTAGAAATGAAGATTATCAGTAAGATTAACTAAAATAGTAAAAAGATGGACAAAAGTAAGATATGACATATGAAAGCTAAAGGATAAAATGGTCAAAGTAAGAATGCCTTTAGAGTAATACAAAATTTTTATTAATTTTTTTTTATTTTTAAAAGATACTTAGATTACATAAATGTTACACAAAAATTATAGGGATTCCCATATGCCCCACCTCCCACACCTCCCACAACCTCCCACATGGCCATCTTTCAACTGTAATAATATTGAATGTTAATGGATTAAACTCCCAAATCAAATGACACAGGCTAAGAGAATGGATAAAAAATATAAGCCATCTATATGCTGTCCACAAGAATCTCACTTTAGACTCAAGGATACAAATAGGTTGAAAGTGCAAGTTTGGAAAAAGATAGTCCACACAGAGTAACCAAAAACAATCTGGGGTAAGCTACACTATTGTCAGATAAAATAGACTTTAAGTGCAAAACTGTTACAATAGACAAAAAAGGACATTACATATTAATAGAAGGCAAAATTCACCAAGAATGCATAACAATCTTAAATATTTATGCACCTAATCAGAGTGCCCCAAAGTACATGAGGCAAACACTGGCAAAACTGATGGGAGAAATAGACATCTCTACAATGGCAGTTGGAGAATTCAATACATCACTCTTATCAATGGATAGAACATCTAGACAGAGGACCAATAAGGAAACAGAAAACTTGAATAATACAATAAATGAACTATACCAAACAGACATATATAGAACATTGCAAAACATCAGGATGTAAATTTTTCCCAAGTGTTCATAGATCTTTCTCCAGGACAGACCATATGTTGGGTCACAAAACAGGTCTTAACAAATTTAATAGGACTGAAGTTTACAAAGCACTTTCTCTGATCATAATGGAATGAAGTTGGAAACCAACAGCAAGAAGGAACAAGAAAATTCACAAATATATGAAACACACTCTTAAATACTCAATGGGTCAAAGAAGAAAATGCAAGAGAATTCAGTACATATCTTGAAATAAATGAAAATGGGAACACAACACATCAAAACTTATACAATGCAGTGAAAACAGTGCTGGGAGAGAAATTTATAGCCCTAAATGCCTACATTAAAAAGGAAGAAAGAGCTATAATCAAAGGCCTATCTGTACGCTTGGAAGAACAAGAAATAAAGCAGCAAACTAATCCTAAAGCAAGAAGAAGGAAAGAAAGAACAAAGGCTAGAGCAGAAATGAATGAAATTCAGGGGAAAAAATAGAATCTACAAATACAAAAGTTGGTCTTTTATAAGATCAACAAAATTGACAAACCCCTTGGCTAGACTGACAAAGAGAATAAAAAGAAGATGCAAAAAAATAAAATCAGAAATGAGAGGGGAGGAATTACTACTGATCCCACAGAAATAAGAAAGATCATTATGCTATGAACAATTGTATGCCAACAAATTAGGTAACTTATATGAAATGGACATCTTCCTAGAAAGACACAAACTATGTACACTGACTCTAGAAGAAACAGAAGATCCCAACAAACCAATCACAAGTGAATGGATTGAACCAGTCATCAAAAGCCTCCCAACAAGGAAAAGCCCAAGACTAGATGGCATCACAAGTGAATTCTACCTATCATTTCAAGAAGAATTAATAACAATCCTGCTAAAACTCTTCCAAAAAATTGAAGAGGAAGGCACACTACCAATTATCATTCTATGAAGCCAACATCACCCTAATACCAAAGCCAGATAAAGATAATATAAGAAAAGAAAATTACAGGCCAATCCCTCTAATGAATATAGATGCAAAAATCCTCAACAAAATACTTGCAAACTGAATCCAACAGCACATTAAAAAAATTATACAACATGATCAAGTGGATTTTATCCCAGGTATGCAAGAAATACAAGAAAATCAACTTATGGGCCCAGTGGATAGGGCGCCGGTTTACCACATGGGAGGCCCTGGGTTCGGTCCCCGGGGCCTCTCCGAGGGGGGCGGACCACTTGAGAAGGCAAAAGCCACTGTGGGCGGGGCAGAGTCACCGTGGGCAGGGCTATAAGCCACACGGGCAGAGCAGAGCTGCCTGTGAGCAGAGTGGAGCCGCCCGCGGGCAGGGCAGAGCTGCCCGCAAGCGGGGCAGGCCGCCCGCGAGTGGGCAAGGCCACCGCTCACCGGTGAAGCTGACTCGGCACATCACAGCGGGGGGGATGGGGGGAGAAAAAAGCAGAAAATAAAAAATAAATCTTTTAAAAGAAAGATACAGGTCATATATGAAAAATGCACAGCTAACATCATATTCAAAGGAAAGATTTCCCTCTAAGATTAGGAATAAGACAAGGATGCCAAAAGTTACTAATGTTATTCAACTTTGTGCTAGAAGTTCTAGCTAGGGTAGCTAGGCAAGAAAAAGAAATAAAAGGAATCCAAATTTGAAAAAAAAGAAGAAAAACTTTCTCTCTTTGCAGATGACTTGATTCTATATTTATAAAATCCTGGAAAATGTACAATGAAGCTACTAGAGTTAACAAATAAGTACAATAAAGTGATGGTTACATGCAAAAATCAGTAGTGTTTCTATACACTAGTAAAGAGGAAATCAGGAAACAAATTCCTTTTACAATGGCAACTAAAAGAATCAAATATCTACAATAAATTTAACTAAGGATATAAAGACCTGTACTCAGAAACTTACAAAACATTTTTTTTTATTCAAAGTTGGTTTTTTTTTTAAATTTTTATTTATTATTTATTACATATCACCCCCCCTTTCTGCTTGCTCTTGCTGTGTGTCCATTCTTCTGTGTTTTTCTATGTCTGCTTCTTGTCTCCCCCCGTCCCCGCGGCGACGCGCCGAGTCGGCCCTCCACGGCGGTGGCTCGTTCCGTTCGAGGGTGGCTCCATTCCGTTCCCACGGGCGGCTCCGCTCCATGTTTT
>PVKH010011354.1:0-11261 GCA_004027955.1 Chaetophractus vellerosus
AAAAAAAAAAAAAAAAAAAACAAAGATACCACAAGAAAAGAAAAACTACAAACTAATATCCCTTATGAATACAGACACAAAACTCCTCAACAAAATACTAGCAAACCAAAACAAATAGCACATTAAAAAGATTATACACCAAATGGGATTTACCCCAGGAATGCAAGGATGGTTCAACATAAGAAAATCAATGTAATACACCACATTTTTAGATCAAAGTAGGGAAAAAAATTCATGATCATCTCAACAGACACAGAAACAGCATTTGGCAAAATTCAACACCCTTTCATAATAAAAAACATTCAGCAAATTAGGAATAGAGGGGAAACCCTTAACATACAAAGGGCATTTATATAAAACCCACAGCTAACATGATACTCAAAGATGAAAGAGTGAAAGGTTTCTGTTATATATGTAGTTTTACAGATGACCTTAATCTAGCTCAAAAGCTCTCCATGTATTCCTCACCCTTCCCATTTAAGGAAGGTACTTCTCAGTGATTCTCTCTTAATAAATGATTCCAGATTGTTTAAACATTAAATTACAATTTTTCCTTCAAGGTCAATGATAATAGTATTATTTTCTTTTTCATTCTATGTCCCTCAAGAACTAGAACCAGTTTTAATAACCACTTCTTTCAATGAACAAACACCACACTAAAATATTGGATATGAAGAGATTAAAAACAACCACCATAATTCCTTCTTTCAAGGAGTTTATAACCTAGAAAGGCAAAGAGGCCAATAAACAATAAGATACAATGAGATATTGTAAAGATATGTACAGAGAGCTTTGGAAGCCCAGAGAGTTCATCACCAATACATGCTTCATGTTTGTTTGTTTGTTTGTTTGTGAAGAAGAGTGAGAGGAAGAAGGGAGGTCCAAGACAACTTTCTGAAGGAGGTCACAACTTCACAACTTATTATTTGGACCAGAGAGTTTTAAAATGATAACAATAAAAGTGACATGAACTACATAAAATATTATTATTTTAAATATTTATTTTTATTTATTTATATATCCCCCTCCTTGCTGCTTATGCTTGCTGTGTTCATCTTGCTTTTGCGATTTTCTGTGTCTGCTTGTCTCCCCCTGGTGCGGCATCCCACTGAGTCAGCTCACCGCGCAGTGGCTTTGCCTGCTCGCGGCGGCTTTTGCCTGCTCGCAGCAGCCTGGCCTGTTTGCGGCGGCTTGCCTGCTCCACGGCGGCTTGCCTTCTCAAGGAGGCCCCGGGAACCGAACCCGGGCCTCCCATGTGGTAAACCAGAGCCCTACCAATTGAGCCATAGCTGGTTCCCAACATAAAATATTATTTTCCAAATCTATACTCTTATGATAAACACATTCCCACATTCCACCAATGCAAAACAACAATGTCCAGGGACTGAAAACTACCTATGGCTGAACTGCTACTGTCAATTCCTGTGGCATTTATAGCCCCAACTACATTAATCAGCATTCATTCATTCACGTATTCACTAATTTAACAACTATTTATTGAATACCTAGGCATTATCCCAAGCACTGGGAATGCAATGGCAGACATCTTGCATCCCCTCTCTTATCACTAAGGTAACCATCCATTTGGTTTGCCCAGGAGAGTTCCAGTTTTATGACTACTGTTCCAGTATAATTTTTAATAGTACCCACCCCCCACTCTCAAAAGTGACCCTGTTTGGTTATAAATTATCTGGTCACCTTACTTTGCATCTAAGCAAAGCTAGAGCACAGGTAGAACTTAAGTATTTGCCAACTGATTAAAAAAAGTCAAGGGGCACTTTTCAGAAGAGTAGCAGTGCCGAGACCCTGCTCTGTATGAGTGTGCTGACATCTACCATGTCCTCTAACTTCAGGCATAAGCCATGGTTCAAAACCACAGCATCATACTTTTAGAACCTATTATCTTTTTGGCTAATAAGGAGTCTGATGCCAGGATGCTGCAACCCACTGGAAACTTATAAAAATTTTTGGGTCATGAAGTAGGAAAGTGCTATAGAGGTCTCTGCAGGCAACTGATCACCAGGAAGGATTGACTTTTTTGGGCACCGCTTACGCAGAATTCTGTGATATCGCAGGTCATGTTACAGTTGACGTGCTGAAGTGATGATAACCACCAACTTCTATCTAAACACCCTAGAACATCTGACCTTCAGCTGAGAAAGGCAAATAGGTTCAAGTTCTATACTGGGATCTCAGGTCTGAAGAAGATTGCACAATACTTTTTCAGAGAAAGGATTCCTCTTTTGATTTCTCTCATTCTCAATCCAGCATCCTACTAGAATTGTCTTACCAAAGGTACCACTTTTCTTTCCCAGCAAACAAGACCCGTGTAATCTTGCATTTTGCAGTCTCAAAGAAAGATAAAATGTTTGCCAGATTTTTTCTCAGGCTGGAATATTTTTGCTTCTTATAATAATGTACTGCAGTTGGGGAAATTTAATATAATTCCTTTTCCAGAGCCAAAAGAGTCGACTCTCAATACACACTTTTGATATCTAACCCCTAAATATCAATTACAAAGGAAGAGGTGCATTTTGTAACAGGAAGAATCAAAAGGTTACAATTTTATTTTTTGAAAAATAAGAAAACACTTTTACTACCTGACTAATCAGAAAATGTGCTGAGAGAAAGATCCTGGAAGTGTCTCTAGACACTCTTTAAAATATGACTACTTTTCTATCCCAAGGCATATGCGAATTAAAAATAGAACTAATTGCCCAAAAATGTCTGCTTTCAAACTACCCTTACCAGAGTTTCTGAATTGAGTTTGGAGCATGGCTACAGTCTGCATTTGAAGGTATTATTAAGAAGGAGTTACTTACAATGTGAACTATGGTCCATGCTTAGTGGCAAAGCCCCTAAGTACATCTATTGCAGGTGATGTGCCACACTAATGAAGAATGTGTATGTGGGAGGTTGTGGGAGGTGTGGGAGGTGGGGCATATGGGCACCCCTAAAATTTTTGTGTAACATTTATGTAATCGATGTATCTTTAAAAAAAATTAATTAAAAAAAAAAAGCAGTTACTGAAGTGGTGCTCTTTAGTAACTTAAATTCTGTGATCAGGATATGCAAAGCAACCCACTGAGCTGCCCTGGAAGGCACAACAAAGGCAGTGACAGCATCTCTGTACTTCTGGGCATCACGCACTGTAACGCCATTATTATTAATTTTCCTTGTCTCCTGAAGGCCACCAGAGCCACACCAGGTCGTGTGAGCGGAGGATAAGTAGCTTGGAACCTGGCACAGACTCAAATTCTTTCTTCTTTGTCTCTTTTTCTTTTCTTTCTTTCTTTTTTCTTTTTTTAACAGAACTGTTGCCTGCCACCTGTGTAGATAAAGAGGATCTGGTCCAATGGAAATGCCTTGAGAAATAAACATTCCCTCTGGCTCTTTGGACGCATCTAATTTTGCAGTTTGTTCCATCACAAAGAATTATATTACCTTTATCCTGTGAGTCCATAGGCAGCCCTTAGGAGATTTTAAACTGGGAGATCCCATTTCCTGACATTGCAGGAAGGAGGAAAAGACTGTTCATTTCCAGAAAAAACTGGTGTACTGCTATGGCTTTGTAATGTTCTTCAAAGAAAGCGCTAATATTAAGGTTGCTGGGAAGAAAATTAGGTTCTTCCACTATTTTGCTATCATTTCTGTTCTCCAACTCTACATCTGTCTGCTGGTTCCCTTCCTATTGTTTGGAGAAGCAGTGCACTGTATGCCTTTAAAATGAGGGTTTTTGAACCAGCAGGCTGGGACTTGAATCTTAGCTTTCCAAGCTTGTGGTCTCTGTGAAGCCACTTAACCTCTAGGAGACACAGTTTCATCGTTTCAAAAACAGAACACTATCACCTCCCTCAAAGATTTTTTTATTAGGCAGGAAGCATGGTTTTGGAGTGAACACCTTTGCAACTGTTTACCCAGTACTTGCCCTCCTTCTGGGAGCCTTTCCTCTCAATGATCCAGGGGGGAGACATGCCCAAGCCGGCCAGTCTGTTTTCTTGTGATTTTCCTGAACTAGAATCGGGAGAGTTCACCCTTCTCTTAGTGGTGAGAGCTATAAGTTGTGAAACTGAGTTTGACAGCAGCTAGGTTCCCCAGTAGGGCTGGTCTCCTGTGAGAGACGACAAGGAGAGACAGCACAGAACGATCCTGGGCATTATTCCAGTCCTGGGCTTCAGTTGTTCTACATGCCCGGCTGAGACACAGCTTCCCACGGGCTGGCTGTTCAATTTCTCCAAAATAAGACACAACAGGATGCTTCCCCAAAGTCCCCCTTTTTGTCTAAGCCAGTTTAATTGGGATTTTGTCTAGTGCAACCAAGAGAGTCCCAACTGAGTATATAAAGCATCTAGCTCATAGAAGGGGCCTATTAAATGGCAACTATTAATATTACTCCCAGATCTCCCAGATGGAGTGCAATATTTCAGAGGAGTCTACCCCTCTAACAGTCACAGGCTGTCAACTATCTTTGAGAGATTTATAAGTAAGGTGGTTAAATTCAATATCTGCAAATATGCTCAGAGGAACGACTCATGGATCAGGGGGATTGTATCTTCAAACCACAGTGAAAATGAGACATTCTCTAGGAAAAATGTTGAAATATTTTGTTCATTCCTTCAATAAAAAGTGAGTGCTGTGCTTGATACTGAGAGAAAAAGATCAACAGTTAGTGGACATGTCTTTAAAGAACTTGTAAGGAATACATGTAAGAAAAGTAACTATAAGATACAGAATGAGGGCAGCGGCTGTGGCTCAATTGGTTGGGCTCCCGTTTACCATATGGGAGGTCCTGGGTTCGATTCCCAGGGCCTCCTGGTGAAGGCAAGCCAGCCTGCGCAGCGTGGTGAGCTGGCGCAGCAAGATGACATAACAAAGGGAGACAAGCAGACACAGAAAAATGCACAGCAAATGGACACAGCAAGCACAAGCAGCAAGGGGGGGGGGATAAATAAATAAATAAAAATAAATCTTAAAAAAAAAAAGATACAGAATGATAATTTAAAAAAAAAAAGATGTAAACAAAGAATACCAGCATCGTCTGGAAAGCAGGAGCTGCCCCAGGACAGCAGAAACATTGCTGAGGGCTCCCACATCTGATGAGCCCTAAACAGAGACTCTGGAGACAACTCTTGAAGGCAGACGTCTAGGGTTAAGTAGTCTCTATTTATGGAAAGTCCCCTTTTGATACTGCTGGTTACCCTGGCACCACTGAGAACTGTTGCTATGGAAACGGGACATCCCCAGATGTCTTTAAGGAGCCTCAGCAATAGCAACCATGCAGCCCTTTCCCCTCAATGGTGTCAAAGGACGGCAGAGGCTACAGGGAGCTCATGCACATGGATGCCTGCATATGCATGGCCTCATGCTTCCCTGTCTCCTAGAACCACCAGGTACCTTCTAGGGCTGGCAGCCCTGGTCAAATGCCAGAGGGTTACTGGTGGGTGAGAATCATCAGTATTAACACTAAGTCCAACAGAAACCTTGAGTATAAAAGGGCTTTTTATTTTTTATTTTATTTTTTTAAAATTTTTTTTAAAGATTTATTTTTTATTTATTACATATCCCCCCCTTCTGCTTGCTCTTGCTGTGTGTCCATTCTTCTGTGTTTTTCTATGTCTGCTTCTTGTCTCCCCCCCGTCTTTGCGACGACACGCCGAGTCGGCCCTCCGCAGCAGCGGCTCGCTCCGTTCAAGGGTGGCTCCATTCCGTTTTCATGGGCGGCTCCGCTCCATGTTTCGTGGGCAGCAGTCCTCCATGTTTTTTGCGGGCTGTTCGCAGGCGGCAGCTCCGCTTTTCACGGGTGACTTTGCCATGCCCATGGGGGCTCCGCCCTGCCCGTGGCGGCTCTGCCCGGCCCACGGCGGCTTGCCTTTCTCAAGGCCGTCTGCCCGCTCGGAGAGGTCCCCGGGAACCGAACCCTGGGCCTCCCATGTAGTACCCCAGCGAGCTCTTTATCCACTGAGCTATCTAGCCGGGCCCTAAAAGGGCTTTTTAAAGCATGGATTTCTTTCCAAGTTTGGGAACAAAAAGAATGTAAAGGGTAAAGGGAGTAATTCTCACCTTATTTGTTAAAATACTCTGTTCCATGTAAGTTACTTTTATTTATGATTTCTGCAAACCACAGCCATTGAAAATATGAACCAGCGAGTTCATTTTTAATGTTTTTAGGAGACAAGCCAGAAGTTAAAATCACAAGATGGAGCTGGGACACAAATTCAGCAGTGCCCAAATAAGACTAAACATTTACACTTTAAAGTTCTGCCTATGTCTGTTATCACCCGTAACATATTTTATGTTGGCCCTGAGAAAGCTAGGAGTAACGATTACATTCATGCAGTTTCCTTTGATGAGGTGTAACCCTCAAGGATGAGTGTCTTAAAGCAACAACTCCAAAGGCAAAAGAGAGGGAAATTGCTTAAGCAAAGCCTCAGATGCCCTTACTTAATAAAAAGGTACAGAAATTCAATACTTTAGGGCACATTTAAAGGAACAACTTGCCCAAGTCCAACAAAGGACTACTTCCTACCAATAGCTATGACTTCCCTGTTGCCAAGTTAAAGACTGCTTACTTCATTCTAATCCCCCATACTTTACTATTCCTTCTAGTTTTATTCACATAATTACTCTCATTTATATTTTGGGTTTTCATTCTGAAGGAAATGACCTTTTGTGGTTGACATCTGGATGTTCTTTCAGTTGACATCTTCTGTACCAAATGTCCTTTAAGCTGTGAGCCCTGCTTGGGATTTTATCTAAATGATTTTTTCTCTTCCTCTACCGTTTGTTTTTGCCAGGACATCACTGGTTCCTATACTCCCAGAAACATGGATATGCAGTGAACACAGTTTTCCATTTTCATCCTTGAGCTCTTCAATCAGTCCAGTTTCTTGTCTCATCATGCTGAGAGGGACCCTGCTGGTGAAGGAGGCCTTGGCCACTCCCAATGCTTCAACTCCCTGATGAACCAGTTAACTTTTCAGGTCCCCCAGTGAAGAAAACTGGCTCCTAAACCTGCTTTGAAATGTATATCACTGTTTTATTTTTATATTTTTTAAAGATTTATTTATTTTATTACATATCTCCCCTTCCCCCCGCTGCGGCGACGCGCTGAGAGTGGTCACTGCACAGGCGTGGCTTTCCCCGCTTGTGGGCGGTCTCTGCGTCCATTCACGGCCAGCGCTTGATTCAGTTCGCGGGTGGCTGGCTGCGCTCCATCCGCGGGCGACCTGCCCTGCCCGTGGCGGCTCTTGCCCTGTCCGTGGCAGCTTCTTGCCCTGCCCACAGCGGCTCCGGCCCGCCCATGGCGGCTTGCCATTCTCAAGGCTGTCTGCCCGCTAGGAGAGGTCCCCGGGAATCGAACCCGGGCCTCCCATGTGGTATGCCGGCGCCCTATCCACTGGGCTATCGAGCCGGCCCCTGTATATCACTGTTTTAAAAAGAGAATTTGGTATGTCTAAGTAAGAAGCATGCTGGGAATCAGAAAACCTGGATCCATTATTAACTAGCTGAGTATAACTTTGGGCAAGTCACAGAACCTATATTAGCCTATTTCTTCAGCTGTAAAATGGGGAGAATAACACCTATATGACCTAAAAACTTAGCATATGTTCAGAGAGTCCACAGTACAATATGGAAACAGAAGTCAGAAATCCTTCCCCATGATCTAACACTACAGGGAGAATGATAGGTTTCTTGTATTTTAGAGCTTTAATCTAGACTACAAGAGAACACCAGGCCAAAACAGTCTCTTTTAAGGCATTATCTCTGGTTTTGCAAAATTAATCTCGTTCCAGAGGAGACCTCAGAGTCCAAATTAGGGCACAGGAAATTTCATAGCCATATTACAAACTCCTGAAAATAGGAATTTACAAATGGAAATGCTGACAGAACAACCACAGCACCGAATTCAAACTGTTCTAAATACTGTATTTCCATGGATGAAAGAAGGAGGGAGAAAGAAGGCCAAGTTCTTACAAGAAAACAGAGTTTCAAATTCCCATCCATTGTCTGGACATATCTGAATAACTTCTTATGTCAAGGATCTAAAACCCAAAAAGCTTTGCCCTGTCAGCAGTTAATGCTGCAATTTTTCTAATGTGCAACCTCAAACTGAGGGTGGAATTTTCCTTCCAAAATCACTAACTACTAGCAGTCAAAAGCAAGAGTGGCCTGGGTAATAGCCAAAGCAGTTACAGTAGTGATGAATGGCATTTTCCTCTTTAGATGTAGAGATTCTAGTTCAAACTTGTGACCGCCTTTAACATGGAAACAAACAGATGGCAAAGGTTATGCCTGACCTTCTTTCTTGGCTCCTGAGGAGCGCCAATTTAGATGGAGATGGCTCAGAAGAATAATAAACTTCAGTGTTCCTTCTTGGCACGCTATTTTCCCAAAACCAATTTTCAATAATCATGCTGTAAACAAGTGGGACTTGATGTGTTTCTGAAGGAAATGGTCCAACTGCTGGACATTTTAGCTAAATAAAAGAAAAAATCAGGGTGGTTTTTTTTTGTTGCAGCAGCAATATCTCTATTATTAGGCACCGAATACAAAAGCTTAAGACTTACCGCTAATCTGAGACACATCATCTGGACGGAGTAAATGAAGGAAAAATAGGAACATATGGTTGTGTTAACATATTCTGTGTCCAGTGGAAAAATAAATTTACTAGAATTCTGAACCATGAAAAAGAAATGTTTCCAAAGAGATTAAATAATGAAATGATTGAAAATCCAGAACATAAAAAGCAAATAATAAATGCCATAATTACTAAATGCAATTTAATGAAATTTTAAAAGGATCAACAAAAACATCAAACCACGTGGAAAACAGAACAAAACAAAAACCACTTTCTTAACTCTCTGGTCACAGATGAAATAAAAATTGCATTCAAAGACTATTTAAAAATAACAACAATGAAAATACCACATTTTAAAACTCAGGAGATGCGGCCAAAGTGGTACTCATAGAAAATTCATACCTTTGAATGCTCTTAATCTTATAAAATAAATAATTAAAAGTAACAAATAAAAAAAAAAAGAACTTGGACAGAGATAAAATAAGAAATAGGTAAGTCATAAAGTAATAAAATAGAAAAAGAGAAGAATTGAAAAAGTGTTAATCCTTGAAAGGAACTAAAAATTGACATGCTGCTGGCTAATTTAATGTAGAAGAAAAAAAGAGGAGAAAACACAATATTAAGAGTGAAAAGAGAATACAAACACAGATTTGGAAAGGATGAGTAAACTTAAACATCTGAGAGAAATTATTTTGAAGAATCTAAATTTACCAAAATAAACTCATGAAGAAGTAGAAGACGTAAATAAACTACTAAACATAGAAATAATAGAAGAGACTGTCAAAGAAGAAATTCCCTAAATAGACATTCAGACCTTGATAATTGTATAAGTAAATTGTTTCAAAACAGTCAGAGCATAATTTCTGAATTATTTAAATGGTCACCGGGGAACGGATGTGGCTTGGGTGGTTGGGCGTCCGTCTACCTTAAGGAGGGACCTGGGTTCGATCCCCGGGACCTCCTGATAAAAATAAGAAAAAGAAAAATATAGAAGGCGTGTGGGCCACCAGGCCCCATGAGCCGGTGAGCCATCAGGCCCTGTGCACAGGTGCACCATCAGGCTCCGCAAGCCACGCAGCAAGATGATGATATAACAGGAGAGTGACACAAGGGAGAGCCAAGACGAGACACACCGAAAACCAGGAAATAAGGTGGCGCAGGTGGTAGAATGCCTCTCTCCTACATCGTAGGTTCTGAGGATCGAATCCCAGTGAAGACAGGAGGAGAAGGATGAAAAGGAAACAGACACAGAGTTGCCCAGCGAATGGACACAGAAACAGCAAAAATGGGGGAGGGGGGTAAAAATGGATAAAAGTAAATAAATAGATCCTTTTTAAAAAATGGTCACAGAGCATAGCAAAAAAATGGAAAGCTTCCCAATTTATTTCATAAATGACAAAACCCATAAATGACAAAAACCTGAAACGAAATCCAACAAAGGTGTTGCCAAAAAGAAGAAAACGGCAAACTAATTTCACTTCCGAACATGAATGAAAATCTTGGGTAAAAACTCTAGAATTCAACAATACATTAAAACGACAATAGACCATGACCGGCAGTTATTTAAAGAGAATTAAATATTAAGCTAATCAATTAAATAAAAAAACTAAATGATCATATCAATAGAAGCTGAAAAAGCATCTGATAAAATTCTACATCTATTTTATGGCAAGCACATTCACAGTGAACTAAGAATGTGAGGTTAACTTTTTAGCAGCTAAAGAATCTGGAAACAAGATTTTGTTCACTGCAATATCTCCAATGCCACGAATACTGCCTAGCACACAGAAGGCACTTCCCAAATATTTACTGAGTTAAAGAAAGAACAAACACACTAACTAGAGTAGCTGCCACTAAAATCAAGAACAAATTGCCTGCCATTCCCACTCTTACTTAACATAAACACTGTTCAGGAAGAACATTTCTAAAACATTTTGATCTAGGATCCCTTTATAAAGGCTCTTGGAAATTACTGGGGATCCCAAAGAGATTTTGTTTACGTGGATTACACTGACTGTTATATACCATAATGGAAATGAAAACCGGAGGCATTTTAAAAATATTTATATATTAATCCACATAAAAATAACAATAAACCCACTATACATTAACATAAATAACATGTTTTTATGGAAAGCAACTTTTTCCTCAAACAGAACAAATTTCTTGAGGAAACTGGTTCTGTTTAATGTCTTTGCCAATCTCTTTATTTTTTTTTTTTAAAGATTTATTTATTATTTACATATCCCCCCCCCCTTTCTGCTTGCTCTTGCTGCGTGTCCATTCTTCTGTGTTTCTCTATGTCTGCTTCTTGTCTCCCCCCATCCCCGCGGCGACGCGCCGAGTCGGCCCTCCACGGCGGTGGCTCGTTCCGTTCCAGGGTGGCTCCATTCCGTTTCCACGGGGGGCTCCGCTCCATGTTTTGCGGGCAGCAGTCCTCCATGTTTTTGCAGGCTGCCGGCTTCTGCTTTCGCGGGCAGCAGCTCCGCTTTTCACGGGTGACTTTGCCATGCCCGTGGGGGCTCAGCCCTGCCCGTGGCGGCTTTTTGCCCTGCCCACGGCGGCTCTGCCCCGCCCACGGGGGCTTGCCTTTCTCAAGGCCGTCTGCCCGCTCGGAGAGGTCCCCGGGAACCGAACCCGGGGCCTCCCATGTGGTACACCGGCGAGCTCTTTATCCACTGAG